>BQNB010035175.1:0-38080 GCA_026074375.1 Tanacetum coccineum | reverse complement strand
AGTCATTGTATGTTTCACCTATGCGTATATTAGTTTCGTTTTTGATCTCTATTCAATTGATTAATTCAATCTTCTTATGACCTCCACAACATTATCTATACTAATATATAAAGCATTTTGATACAAATCTTGAAAGTTGAAAAGTGAAAACTTAATTCTCATTCTTAGAAAGTTCGATAGCTAGCCATTCATGCATCCATGCATAAAACGCATACATACATCTATAAAAGGGTTGATGAATGACGTGGAGGAAAGTATAACATTTGTCAATTAGTTACATCAATTAGTATCATAAATGTTATACTTCCACGTCATTCATCAACCCTTTTATAGATGTATGTATGCGTTTTATGCATGGATGCATGAATGGCTAGCCATCTGATGTAGACTAAAAAACAAGATAGCAAATTGGATCTGTTGATTCTACGAATACCAGAAATAATTCTTTCAATAATCGTTGATTTGATTGAATACCGATTATTAGGGTAAAATTTCTTGGCAAACAGCGGTCAATGGTTTATTTTTATTAAAACTGATAACTGTCTGACTAGGGTTACAGCAGATTGTTTAAATAGGCTCACAAAACTAAAACGGGCCTAAAAAGACAGATGGGCCGTAAGTTAGAACAAAAACAAGTCCAACAAAAAAATAAACAAAAAATGTAAATAACTCATAGTAAACGAGAGTTTTGGGCTTTGAAAAATCCGTAACTAGCTAAAAAGCTGGTTATAATTGCGTCCGCCTCATTTTTCCCTTCGATTTGAGTCGTCACGGGTCTGAAACGGACTTACGGATCAAAAGTTATGGCTGTTTTACTAAAGGCCTTTTCTTCACACGATCTTAGGCTTTTAAAAATAAGTCAGCCCGTTCTTCAATACTTGGGCCTCCATCATTCCCCCTGGGTAGACAAAATTCTTCCTCGAATTCATAGCAAGGTCATCATCAGAAGAGTCGCCATAATAAGGGATCAAGTGCTTCACATTAAAAACATCAGAACACCTAATATGGCTTGGCAATTTCAGACGATAAGCATTATAATTAATCTTCTCCACAATCTCTAGCGGACCAATCTTCTTAGCAGACAACTTGTTATACTCTCCAACAGGAAAGCGATCCTTAGTCAAAACAACCCATACAAAGTCACCCTATTCAAAATCAACATGTCTCCGCTTGTGATCCGCATCTTGTTTGTACATGGAATTGGCACGAACCAAATTTTCATGAACAACTTTGTGAACATCATATAACCCTGCAACAAAATCTTGCACTTTCTTGGGAACAGAACTAGAAACACGAGGAGCCATTAAATCCAGAGGACCACGTGGTTGAGCAGAATAAACCACCTGGAATGGACTAAACCCAGTGCTTCGATTAACAACATGATTATGAGCAAACTCAGCTTGACACAACTTTTGATCCCATGCCTTCACATGATCACCCAACAAACACCTCAACAGATTACCAAGGGACCTGTTAACAACTTCAGTTTGCTCATCAGTTTGAGGATGATAAGCACTACTAAAATTGAGTTGAGTATTCACCATCTTCCACAAACTATGCCAAAAATGACTCAGAAACCTAGTGTCCCGATCAGAAACAATAGAGGAAGGTAAACCATGTAAACGGTATACATCCCTAAAGAACAGCTGGGCCACACTAACTGCATCTGTTGTCTTCTTGCGAAGGATAAAGTGCACCATTTTAGAGAAACGATCAACAACAACGACTATTGAATCATTACCCCTTTAAGTACGAGGTAGCCCCAACACAAAATCCATGCTAATATCAACCCATGGCTGTAAAGGAACAGGCAAAGGCATATAGAGACCTGCATTAGTAGCCGTGCCCTTTGATACATGGCACACATGACACCTCTTGACATAACGATCCGCCTCTTTCCTCATAGTGGGCCGGAAATAAGAGGCTTGCACCAATTGCAAAATGCGATCACGACCAACATGCCCCTCACCATGTAATTCCTTAATAATTTGCAAGCGAAGACTTGAATCAGGAATACATAGTTGATTCCCTTTGAAAAGGAACCCATTATGCAGAAAGAAATCTGATTTCTCCCAAGCCTGCACACCCTACAAAAAAACTGAAAAATATAGGTCCACAGTCACCATGTCATGAATGACATCGAGTCCTGGAACATCAACCTGCATGTTACAAGCAAACCACTCCTCCTGCTTAAGGCATCAGCAGCTCGATTGGAAACACAAGTTTTGTGTTTCACCATAAAAGTAAACTTCTCAAAAAATGCCAACCAACGCCCATGCTTATGGGATACCTTATCTTAAGTACGAATATGTCTTAAGGAATCATGATCAGTGAACAAAACAAACTCCTTATGAAACAAGTAATGGCGCCAATGCTTCACAGCTTGGACCACTGCATAAAACTCCAAGTCATAAGTAGTGTACCTAGACTTTGGCCTTGTCAACTTCTCACTAAAATAGGCAACATGTCGCCCACCTTGACTAAGAACCCCACCAATAGCAACCTTTGAGGCATCAGTATGAAGCTCAAAAACCTTAGAAAAGTCAGGCAATATCAAGATTGGTGCTGTAGTAAGCTTTTCTTTGACAACCTGAAAAGCTGACTCCGCCTCCTTCGTCTAAACAAATGACTTTCCCTTCATGCAATATGTCCAAGGGGCGGCCATAATGGAACTAAAATTAGGAAGACATCGCCTATAGAAAGAAGCAAGACCATGAAAACTCCAAACTTCAGTAATGGTAGTTGGAGTTGGCCACTCTTGAACAACTGCTACTTTAGACTCATCCACCTGTATGCCATCACCAGAAACAACATACCCCAAAAACAAAACTTTAGGGGTCATGAACACACACTTCTTTGTGGCTGCATAAAAACTATCCTTCCGAAGCAAGGTCAAGACCTGCCTCACATGGGTGACATGCTCATTAAAAGAAGCACTATAATCATGAAATGTCATCAAAATAAACAAACCACCAAACATGCCAATAAAAGGAGGCCTTGACAATAGATTACGTCACACGCATAAATGTACTTGGTGCGTTTGATAAACCAAAAGGCATCACCAACCACCCATGATAACCCTCACGAGTCCTTGAAAGCGGTCCTTCCCTTCACCACCAGTATCTAAGACGAATCTGGTAATACCCACTCTTTAAATCCAACTTCTTAAAAATAGTAGCACCACTAATCTAGTCAAGCAAATCATCAAGGTGAGGAATAGGAAACCTGTACCTTACAGTAATCTTGTTGATGGCTCGACTATCAACACACATACATCATGTACCATCCTTCTTGGGAGTCACTAGGGCAAGGAACGCACACGGCTCATGCGCTCACGAACTTGACCCTTAGAAACCAACTTCCTCAACCTGCCTACGCAATACCCTCATGCTCTCCCTGGGGCTTATCCTTTAATGTGGCCTGATAGTAATTGTGACCGCAAAGGCTCCTAAATCAATATATTTGGATGTCACCAATAGGTGGCAATCATCAGGTAACTCATTAAGAAAACATCTGAAAATCTCCCCTCACGTAAAAGGAATCATGAGCTTCAGGAAATTTTTACTACTCAACAACCCCTTCCACCTATTATCAACAAAAACATCGTCTCCCATCTCCAGCTCGTCTTCAAACTGCGAAAGTGTTAGTAGAGTACCAGTGGGTTTACTTTGGGTTTATTGGGCATCAAAGTAATCTTCACTCCCCCAAATAGGAAACTATAAGTATTAGTTCTCCCATTGTGAGTTATATCACGATCATACTCCCAAGGTTTAACCCAAACAACAAGTGACAAGCATTCCATAGGGCAAAACCACATCACACCAAAAACATTATCCTTATAAGTGTTTCTTGCAGAAAACGGAACATGGACATGCTTAGGAACTGTCACCTCACCGCCTTTCTTAAGCCACTGTAACTTATAAGGTTTGGGATGACTTTCAGTCTTCAATCCTAGCTTTTGGACTGCTTCTGCAGCTATCAAATTATCACAACTACCAGAATCACAAACAAAAGTACAAACCTTATCCGAAATAGTGCATGTCGACTGAAAGATGTTATGCTTGAGCCAATCATCTCTATCAGCTTTGGGTGTTAAGCAGGAGCGCCTTACCACCAAATTCACCCCCACATCTCCAGACACATACTCCTCCTCACACTCGGGTTCTTCATCATAAACTAGGGCTTCTTCATACTCTTCATAAGCCGCATCATTATCTCCCTCCGGATCAGCAAATAAGTGTCTCTTACCAGCCTTCTTACATTCCGACTGTCGGTGACCAGGTTCACCACAGTTAAAGCACTTCAACCCACTACTACCGCTTGCTCAAGAAACTGGTCCAGTATTGCCACCACCTGCTTTAGCCTGACTGGGAGCAAAACGAGATGCCACGTTACCCGAACCAGAAGCACCTGTTATGGCAGGAGAGGACGAACTTCCAACTCGACGGTTTTGCTTCTCAAAAGTTAATGAACGCTGATATGCATCAGAAAGTGTCATTGGATCAAACATGTTAACATAATCCATGATCTGGACTCTTAAACCACCAATGTATCAGGAGACAAGCTGATCTTCTGTCTCTTGAATGTCATTCCTTGCAATTAACTGGTAAAATTCGGTTGTATAATCTTCAACAGATTTGGACCCCTGTTTAAGATTCTGTAACCGCTGGTATATCTGTCGTTGGTAATTATAAGGAATAAAATTAGCCCTCATGCACTTTTTTATCTTCTGCCAACTCATGATCCTTGTCAGTTTCAATCGTTGCCACCACGCGGATGCCCTACCATGAAGTTTGGTAGCGATCAACGAAACCCTCTTGTTTTCAGGGACTTCTTTGAACTCGAACACCTCTTCAACTGCAACAAGCCAATCAATGAACCCCTCAGGACTCAAAGTATCCCCAGCAAAATCAGGAATATTGACTCTCATTCCAGATTCCTAACGCCTGTTATCCTCCCTTTGATTTCGACTTGGTCGTCTTCCTGACTGTTTATCAGAAGATGAACCGTCATCCTCCCCAAATGGGTTTTCTGACTTTCGTCATCAGTACCCCGAACGTTACGATTACCACGCCTGTTCATTAACTGATCCATCCGGTCAGACAATTGATCAACAAATTGATCAAATCGCTCCTCTATTCTTGCCATAACACGATCTTCTAATTCTTGTTTATGTATCTCATTAAGAGTAACAAATTGGATCTGTTGATTCTACGAATACCAGAAACAATTCTTCCAACAATCGTTAATTCGCTTGAATACCGATTATTAGGGTAAAATTTCTTGGAAAACAACGGCCAATGGTTTATTTTTATTAAAACTAATAACTGTCTGACTAGGGTTACAGCAGATTGTTTAAATAGGTTCACAAAACTGAAACGGGCCTAAAAAAATAGATGGGTCGTGAGCTAGAACAAAAACAAGTCCAACAAAAAATCAAAAAAACAAAAAAATGTAAATAACTCATAGTAAACGAGGGTTTTGGGCTTCGAAAAATCTATAACCAGCACAACTGCGTCCGCCTTGTTTTTCCCTTCGATTTGAGTGGTCACGACCCTGAAACGAACTTACGGATCAAAAGTTATGGCTGTTTTACCGAAGCCTTTCTCTTCACACGATCTTTGGCTTCTAAAAACAAGTCAGCCCGTTCTTCAATACTTGGGCCTCCATCACCATCGAACTTTCTAAGAATGAGAATTAAGTTTTCACTTTTCCACTTTCAAGATTTGTATCAAAATGCTTTATACATTAGTATAGAAGTATAGATAAAAAAGGGTTGACGCATGACGTGGAGGAAAGTATAACAGATATAAAACATTTTTGATTTGATTGAAAACATTTTTTATACTAATTGATTGACTCATTGATTGAGTTGAAAGTTGAAAATTTCTATCTACTCCCCTATAAATAAAACACACAGCACACAAACACACACCACAAAAACTTTCATTGAAACTCTCCTCATAAAAACTTTCTAATAAAAACCACCTCACCATCACCCGTCGAACGTCATTCATGCCGGCCACACCGGACGTCACCACCACTCCGGACATAATCCACCACCACTCCGGACGTAACCCACCACCATGCCTGACGTCGCCACCACCACGCCGAATGTCACCAAACTCCGGACGTAACCCACCACCATGCCGAACGCCACCACCATCACGCCAGACGTCACCAACACTTGTAAGGTACTTTTTTAATAAATCTATGGCTATAAAAGATGTTTTTAAATGTAGATCTATGTTTTTATTTGTAGATTTATAAGTTTTACCATTAGATCTATAGTTTTTATAGATAAATTTATAGTATTTATTTGTAAATATATGTTTATAACAATAACAATTTTTTTCCCTTTTTTAGCTTCTGCCGGAATTTTGTGGACGCAACAGACTAGTCGGAATTTTGTGGACGCAACAGACTGGTCAGAATTTTGTGGACGCAGCAGACTCGCCGGAATTTTGTTGACGCCGCTGCTGTTGCCGCCTCCCTGCTGACGCAGCAGACTCGCCGGAAAAACCCGTTGCTGTCTCGCTGGGAAAAGCCACCGTCTCGCTGGTTTTTGATATCTATCATGTTTTTAACATTTTAGTTTTTTTTTATATAGAAATGTGCATGTATTCTTCAATTTTTTATGGCTTTTCCTATAAATCCAAATATCATTATTATAAATCTGAGTTGGAAACATTCTTGACTATATATTTTTTTGTAGGCCTGCTACTTTTGCCGCCATAGCTGTCGGCATCTCCCTGCCGGAATACGATGTTGCCCCGGAATTATGTTTCTTTTTAATATTTGTTGCTAAAGTCAGTTATAAGTTTGTTGCGCAATTTTTTTTAAACCTATTTGTGAATTATGTTGTCTTAGTTTGTTATTTTTTTGTTGTAGAATATTAAAATTGTGTTGCTAAATTTGTATATAAACTCTCTGTGTAAATTATGGTACCTAAGGTGATGTTTTACATTTCCAAGTGACCATGATCTATTTTATTTGTTTGTATATTTTTTAAGTAATTTTGGTTCAAATTTTATTATAACTCCATCTATTTATGAAGATTTTTTTATCTTTATGACTGAATGCAAATGAAGGGTTCAATGTGTTTGAAAGTTTCACCTAGCAACTAGAAAAAGGATTTGAGTGCGTGTGAAAGAAAGGACAACTCAAAAGTAGTAATAAAAAAAGTTTTGCTTGAATATAACAACTTTAATTTAAAATTATGTCCTTTATGTGTTTTTACTTAATTGGTTACGTTGAGATTTGATTTATAAAAAGAAAATACGCTTTTTGCCTTTATATTAATTATTACCCACTTAAAACTTGTAATATTTTGTGTCTATACGTTTAAAATTTCCATATCTTTTAAGTCACGACATATTTGAAAAGTATGAGAATTTTCTATCATACACACACGATGGATAATTGGTAATTTATATATGGAATGTTTGAAAAGCAATGAATAATATGACGTAATTTTAGACATAATCACAAGAGTTAAGTACATTTTTGGTCCTCGTGGTTGATACCAGAGTCCACTTTTGGTCCGAAAGTCAAAAAAGGTTCACTTTTGGTCCGAAAGTTATAGTTTGTGTCCACTTTTGGTCCATTTTTTACGATTTCGTTAAATTTCAGACTAAAAATAAACCTTTTTAACGGCTATATTTAACGAAATCATCAAAAATGGACCAAAAGTGGACACAAACTATAACTTTCGGACCAAAAGTGAACCTTTTTTTACTTTCGGACCAAAAGTGGACTTGGTATCAACCACGAGGACCAAAAATGTACTTAACTCTAATCACAAACCTGCATGCTAATTTTAAAAAGTATTCAATCAAGTTAATAGAATAATTTTTAATTTTGACGACTTAACAAAAATGTCTTCGTCGAGTTTAATGATATTAAATGTGTGATTGATAATTGTTTTGTAATATGGAATTAACCGTGGCTTATAAATACAAGTTTATAAGTTTTGTTGTTTCTTACTAATCAACACGATGTAAATAACATGCACTGTTCTTTGATACATATTAAGAATTTTTGCTTGAGTTGAATATCACATGTTACAACCGTTTTCAATTACATTTTGATATTTTCACGTTCTATTTTGAACTTTACACAAAACATTTATCACAATATCGCATATCTTTAATTGGCAGCCGCTATAAATGTTGCATTTTTTTAGTTGAATTATCGCATGTTACATCCGTTTTCAATTATATTTTGATCTTTTCACGTTCTATTTTAAATGTTACATGAAACACTTCCCACACTATCGTATATCATTAATTATCTGCCGCTAGGCATTTCCGCCGATATGCGCGAGTACTCGCCTAGTGGTTTTGTAAAAGATATCAGTTATCAATATTTATAGTAAATTCATTGGATATTAGGCTTCGTAGCGACGCGCAACCACCTATTACCTCGCTATGAACAAATATTAAATGAAGAGAGCATTTAGCATGTGTAGAAGTTTCTAACAAGATATAAATTGTTTCATAATTTTGCTTATTACTTGTATATATCTTATAAAGTGCGTAGATGTTTTTTAGAAAGATTTGGAAATTATAAAAATTCGTAATCAAATTTCTCCATAAATCGTATGATAAAATTGATAATAATGTGAGTATAGGGAATATTTATTAACTTAATTAATAATGAGAGAAAAATTATATCACATGAGAGAAAAATTAACAAAGAGAATTGTACGTGATTGGACGACATAAAAGTAGGAGACATAAAAGTTCTATCTAAGAGAGAGTAAATATTTATTAATCTCGTAATATTTTGTAATATTTCACAATTAGTTTGCAATATTTCTTTTTTTTAAACTATATGTGAAAAACTAGAAGGGGGTTGAAAAGTTTACCGTTTTTTAATTTAATGTATTGTTTGTTTATAAAAACTTAGATTCGACTTTATGTGATCTCAATATGTGCACAATATGAACAATACAACTAAGTAAATAAATGATATCAAGATATAGAATATGTAAAACAAGAGATAAGAGTTAGAAATATCAAACCACAACACAAGGATTTATAGTGGTTCGGTAACGAAGCTCCTCTTCGCCCTACTCCACTCCCCTAGCACCGAACTCGAGAGTTTTCTTCACTATGTCAACAAACTCCCTTTAGGCGAAGAAAACCGTACACAAGTAGCTTACACCAATTTCTGACACAAAGCTAAATGTCGAGTTCTAATCTTAGCTAGAACCAATCTATCACACCCTTTGTATTTTGAGGACTAAAATACTAACCGCACTATCCACTCTTCACCTAAACTCTAACACGATCACCCCGATCTAACTGTACTTTCTATGATCACCAAGATCTAACTATTACACACAACTACACAATGTACACAAATGATTTACAAAATATAATACAATCGTAACTCCGTTACGATAACACAAACTAAGCTATAATACTTCGTAACTTGATGGTAAGAAGTATTCTTCTCTTGCACTCGAGGATCTAAGCTTGAATCACTTGAAAACAAATGCTTAAGATTAAATGATCAAATGATTGTAGGTGATATATAAACTGTAGACAGAAAAGAATGAGTGCAAAAGATGAGAAAATCAGTAGGGAACAGTCCATTATTTATAAGCAAAGTTAGAAGCCTTTTTGTCTGGCCGGCCCCCTTAGCTCATGTGTCGGCCTCCTTATAACAAAGGGAGCCGCCCTTATATTTAAGGGGGCCGCCCTAGGCCAGACACTCTCTTTTTTGTCTTTTTCAGAGGAGATGTTTTCTGGAGCATTTCTAGCCTTTTTTTTATAGAAAATTTGAATTCAAAATATTTATTTTGAATAAAACATTTCTTTAAATGTAAAAAATGTTTTGTAAGGGTTATAAAAATATTTGTAACATTTTATAAAAAAATGCGAGGTTGAATAAAATTCCTTTGATCATAAAATGCATTAAGCATTTATTTATTCATACCTTTAAGTGATTAAATATTCGCAATGGAAATTTATGACTAATTACTTGTTTACGTTTAATTTCACATTGATCGTTTTTACATTTTGTGATTATCAAAACGTAGAGAGGTCGAAAAATATTAATAACGTTTTTAGGCATTATTTCTATCAACAATTTCCTCCCTTTTTGATGATTACAAAATTTAAACTCATTAAATATAAAATTATTTTTAAACAAGTATTTAGTGAGTTTTATTTCTATTTCTCCCCCTTTTTGTAGAATCAAAAAGGCTTCGTCGATGAATGTGAATTAAATCAACGAAATAAATGCTCCCCCTCGTTTGAGGGCACCAATGAATCGAGCTATGGTAATTTTGCTACAAAAACGAGTTAGAGGAACAAAACAAATACCATCACAAACATCAACTAATTAAACTCAACTATATATGCATATAGGAGATAACTAACTAATTTTCCAATTGCATAAAAAGAAAAAGAAACATAAAATAAAAGGTATTTCATTCAACATAAAAATTGTATGTAACACACAATCATACAACTAGCATGAATTAAAAGACATTATTATGCTTAAGGCATAATAATACATCATACATAAATAAAAACTATAAAGGTCCTAATTATCCTAGAATGTCATAGGACTTGCTTGCAAAAGGTTTAGTTGAAAACTATTTAAAACATGAGTGACTAAACTTAGTGTATGTTTTGTTTGGAGAAAGTGATGGTGGTGGTAGCAAACTTGGTGATGGTGGTTGTGAGAGTATGTGTTCAATGTAAGAAAATATGTATTGGAGTTCATCTCTCAACCTAAAGATGAGAGTGCGGTTGTAAATACAACATAAGCATGAATCTCCATGTGCTTCAAGAAGATTCCACGGAATGGGATGACCAAAGAGAAGTGGGGAGGGTGATGGAGTATTGAATTAAATGTCAAGTAGAGTAATTGGTGAAAGGGTGAGAGTGATGTCTATTGATCCACTTTCTTGAGTTAGAGGTGGTGGAGGTACTCTTGGAGGAGGTGATATTGGTGAGTTCAAGTAGCTATTGGTTGATGGTGATGTGGGGAAGAAGTTGGTGATTTGAGTTTGGAATCAATAGAGGATGAGGAAGTGGCCACGGTGGATGAAGTTTTTGAGGGTGCATTTGGGGCACTTGGTGATAAGACTTGGTAATTTGAGGAAGGAGTTTTTGTGTCATCATTAGTGAGGTCAATGAATAATTGTTTTGGTGGTATAATGTTGATTTTTGGTATTTTGGAAAGTTTGGAAATGGAAGCTTTAGTGGATGTCATGGAGGTAATGGTGGTTGATGATAATTGAAGAAGATGATGAATTGGAAGTGAAGAATGGGAGGGAATTTATTTGAAGAGGATGGTTTAGAAGTGGTATGTATTAGATTTTGTTTAAGCATTTCCAAAAGATGTTCGTGTTTTCTGGGTAAGGATAGCCGAGGCTAAGTAAAATAGAGTCAAAAATAAAAAAGAAACAGTAAACCCCGTGATCAGGTAGGCCGGCCCCCTTATCTAGGTGGCCGGCCCCCTTATTGATAAGGGGACCACCCTTATAAGCTAAGGGGGACGCCCATCTGATACTTTTCAGATGACCCAAAATTTTAAATTTTGCAAAATAATTTGTGAGAAAGGTTGTATTTAGTTATCAATTTACAGTAAGTCCTATGTGAGTATATATGTGCATGAAACAAATATATCATATATGCATGCAACTAGTAAAAATATATAAAACAAGGATGCATAAATATAAAGAGCATACTAATAAAGCATAATGATTAGAGGTCATAAGCAAGCTAAACAAGTTCAAATTCTTTCGACTAAGTCGGGTTGTCATCGCACATGTAATTAAATATAAACATAAGTTCATACAAATTTCTAAACAAATTATTCTACCAAGCTAATCATCATTCAACATCTTTATTTCTTTTTCTTTTCGAAGACTCCTCGGAATGCCTTGCCGAATGATTTGAATCCACCTCTAACTTCCTCATGGATTTGTTGCGTTTGATTGAGTGAGGTAGTTTGTCGCTCGAAGAGAAGATCATCATCTTGTTGAGAAGAAGTGGGAATGTCATATCTTTGGTAATTAAGTGGTTGAAAAGAGTTAAGGTAGGTAGATGGGGATGGAGTACTAGCTCGAGAAGTACCCTCATCTTCATCATGATGAGAAGAGGATCCAAAATGAAGAGCGGAGGATGATAAGATAGAGTGACAGGCTTTTGACATTCCACGATCACTTTGAGGTTTTTGAGTTTGTTTTGGAGTGAGTAGACGCATGACTTGATCAACAACATTGTATATGCCAATGTCAAGATGAGGATAATGCTGCATGACGTATCGAAAAAGACGAGTCAAGAACATGCCATAATGAAGATTGACAGTTGGAGTAGCTCTAGCACATTCAATTCGTTTGACAAAGAAATAAGCAAGATTATATTGTTCTTCGACAACAATACAATACACCATGTCAGCGAGACTAGCTGGAAGATGGTCCCGGTGGCCTCCTAGTCCGAACACATTCTTACAAATGAGTTCTTCCCAAAGCTTCATGTCTTGTCTTAATTCTTTGGTAAGAATTTGATTAGGAGTAAGAATGACATTTTTTTCTTTTGATGGTTCGATTTGACTCGGTACGTTCCAATTGAAGAAATCATGAAATTCGTCGGGAGTAGAAAGATCGGTACGATATGGTCCCTCGGTCTTTTGGGAGTATGCAAGAGATGCAAGATCCCATTCATTTGTGAAGATGGCTTGACCATTATATGGGATTTTGAGAATTTTACCGAATTATGCAAGTGAGAGAGTGATTAATTCATGTTAAACCATGAATGAAATTAGAAGAAAACCGTCCTCATCGGTTTGGACTTTGACTTTACTATAAAAGTCTAGACTATAAAAGTCTAGAATGAACTGAGGAACAATTGGCTCATTGATTTCGAAAAGACAATTGAAGCGAATGTTGGTGAATAATCGCTCAATGCCGTTGGATTGGTAATAGAGTTGATCCACGACTCGACCCTCGTGAATACAACGGTTTTCGATGTGTTTGTAGAATTGAGCGAGGACGCGAGAGAAACCGGGTATTTCAGATATTTTAGGAATATATGACTTAGTTAGAGAGGTATCACCAATGATTGCTCAAGGCATATTTATCACCTAAACAAGACAACAACAAAATAAAATGTAATATATATATATAACAGACATTGAAGTTTTAAAAACATATGTGGAACAAAGATTACTTCGACTCTAAAAATAAAACCTAAGATTTACATCACTCAACGCTCCTTATTTATTTGATCAATTCGTATGTCCGAAAATATTAGTGAATTATTTATTTTGACACCTAGTGTAAGCTCGTCAAGTGGTTCTATGCGTAATAAGTAGAGTAGGGATTATTTAGATTTTAGACTAAAATTCTAAGAAATAATCCAAACGCCCCTTTATTAACGAAAGACTTGACCAAGAGCGTCGATAGATATACATTAAGTTGTATATTTCGCCGACTACTTTGAGTTCATCTAAAGTATATACTTAACAAAAATGAAATTTGGTTATTTTGAATCTGACCTATTCCTAGACGATAAACCAAACACCTCCTTATTTTAGAAGTTTTATTAAAATTATCAAAATATATATATGAATTATATATCTTAATGACTAATAATGTTTGGTATGTCGTATATTAACGTGACAAAATAGAGTGATGGTCATTTATTTTTTTTTCTTAGACTCTAGACGTTGATCTGGAAAATATAATCCAAACGCCCTTTACTTTTGTAAAACTTGTACCGATTATGTCAAAAGTTATATTGTGTCATGTAGGTTTGGAGAAGTAATATATGATAATTTTAATCGTGTTTTTAGCATGAATCATCAAAGTACAGTTCTTGTTTTGAATATTTATTATGTCTATAATATTCATTTTGATATATATATATATATATTAAATATATTATATATTTAATTATATATATATGGGATGAGCAACGGTACGTCCCGTACAGAATTAGTGGTACGGTTTTTCCGGCATAAATTAGTGGTACCTGGTTACCGTACCGAATGGGATTCGGATACCGGTATCGGTACCGGTATCGGTACCAGGAAATCGGGTTTTTCTCAGTTTTTTTCGGGAATTTCCCGATTTGGTGCCGGTCCCGTACCGAATTTGTGGTACCCGAGTTTGTTTCACCTTATTTCATCTTTCACGGGTACCGTACCGTATACCGGAATTCGGTACGTTTCGGTACTGTTCCGGTTCGGTTTGGGATTCAGGTCAAAATGCTCATCCTAATATTATATATCTATATATATTATATATCTATATATATATATATATATATATATATATATATATATATATATATATAATTCCCGACCCAAAAAAATGTGATTCAATCCTATTTGTAAATTTCGAATTCCTATTACTATGGGAATCATAATAGTTATGAGTTTTCTAATTCTAATTACAAGAAAATAAAAGACACAAAAATTGAAAAACCCAATTTTGATTAAGAACAAAATTAGATGAAATCGAAAAAGAAAAGTATGAAAAATCTTACAATAGATGTTGTTAATCACGTTGTTGGTGTTTGCCCCTTGCGAAATTAGATTGATTTTTGGGATTGGAGGTTGGATTTTGAGGTTTTTGTGTGGGTGTGTTCGTCACAGCAGTAGCAGGGGAAGAGGGAAAAACAAATGGGGTGTTTGGTAATAGATTTTGCTGAAGAAGGGAGTGTTTGAGCGAAATAAAGTGGTTGCCCCCCCCCCCCTTATTGATAAAGGGGATGCCAATTTCATTACACGGTCGGTCCCTTCGCTTCTACGGGGGTCGCCTATTAAGGACCAAGTTTTCTTGGTTTTTCGATTTTAATAGTTTGTATAGTTACAATAACAATACCAGTAATATTATTGTGATATTTTTAGTTCTCGAGAAATTATTGTCGTAGATTTATAGAATATTTTACCGACATTATTTAATTAACTTTTCGTTTAATTAAATGGGCTTAAATAATTTCGGATGAAATATTTAAGTTGTCGAGATTTTTAGACCGAGAAAAGGTTTAGAGAGGATTGAAGAAATTTGGTTGACATTTTAATTGACCTTTTGTCAATAAAAATAATTACTTTGATTATATCGGATGAGATAACCAAGTTGTCAAGCCGAGAGAGGATTTAACGAAGATTAGGTGACGTTTTCAATTAACCTCTCGTTAATTGAATATATTAATTATTTCGGATAAAAAATAATTAATTGTCACGATTTTAGAGTGTTTACATGACGAAAGAGATGATGAATACGTGATGATAATAAATGTAACAACCCGAGTTTCAGGTCAACATCTACCCTTAGCTAGGATAGTTATTTTTAATTACGTAAATAAATTATAGTCGGTATGCCTATATGTGGTGATGAGAATTTACATGTATTGGTGAATTTTGTTCACATGATTTAGTTTATAGTTGTTTTTTGATCTAAGAAAGTCATGAAAAATTTATTTTATTGCTCCAAGAGCGTAATATGTTAATTTTGTATTTTGTGTACGTTTCCCGAGGTTTTGTATAAAACCGTGTTTTAAGGTGTGTTTTACGTGTTTAACGTTTTATTAAAGGTTTAAACTATATTTTGTGGACGGATTTAAAATATTTACAAACGTGGTGTGACTCGAGTTTTTGGCCGAATGTTATTTATAAAAAGGATGACTTGTACTAATTTTAAAAGAGATGGAGTATGGAGGGACTAGTTTTGCCAATATATCAAAGTCTAATTCTATAAATAGGCACTTATACTTCTCATTTTACTATTTTATAAAAAAAATCATTTTCTTGTCCTCTCTTCCTCCTTGTCCGTTCAAACACACACACACACTAAATTCATTGTCAAAAATTTATTACGTCATGCATTTTAATTGGTATATACATTTTAATCCTTGTCTAATCCTCTAAAAATCCCACTAAAGAAACCTCACATGCAATGAGTATTTAAGAAGTTGGGTTTTTGGTCAATTTCTATTGATTTGGTGTATAAGAAAGTGTTTCTAGTTGGTTGGATTCGATGTTTATATTGAAGTGGTTTTGTTGGAAAAGGTTGTTTGGTTTGGTCCTTGTGTTCGTCCGTATGGTTTGGTCAAGGGGGAAGCGAAGTCGAGTCTTGTTATTGCTTTGTGAGTATTTACTTGTGTTTATGTGTTGATAAATTAAGTGGTTATTACATGTATGCAATTGTAGCTAGTTGATTCAAGTGCAAAATAGGTTTGAAAGTGTTTCAAGTATGAACATATGTTTGATGGTTTTAGTACATGTTTTTAGGCTAGTTAAACATATTGGAATGGTTGGATTTTGGTAAAAACAAGTTTTGGTATGACTTTGTGTTGACTTTTGTTGACCAGAAAGTTTGACTTGACCATAGCGTGTCGAGAAATTTTTGAAATCTAAATTAGGCTTTTAAATATAATAAAGGATATTCTACGGTCCGTTTTGTATAAGAGGCTTGTAACTCCTATAAAAACCGAAGATTTACGGCGAAGTCAAGTTGGGGTTATTTTTGGGTAAAAGTCAACTACGAAGTTTGACTTTTGAAAGTCAAACTTGCGTATACTTTTGAATATAGTTTATAACAAGCAAATGATTCGTAATGTTAGTTAAACTAAGGTGAAATGATAAGTTTGAGTTATATTATCTTTACTTTCGGCAAGCTTTCTAAAAATATAAACTTTATTGAAAACGTTGTGATATTATTAAGCAAGTCAAAGCGAAATGTTGTAAAATATATATAAAACAGACATTGAAGTTTTAAAAACAACATATGTGGAACAAAGATTACTTCGACTCTAAAAATAAAAACCTAAAAAGTAATCCGAACGTTCCCTAATTTTATTTGACTCAACCTAGAATGTCGAAGAATAAATATTGAATAATATATTTCGACACCTAGTGTAAACTCGTCAAGTATTTCGGTGCTTAATAAGTAGAGTAGAGATTATTTCGTTTTTAGACTAAAATTCTAGGAAATAATCCAAACGCCCCTTTATTTACGAAAGACTTGACCAAGAGCGTCGAAAGATATACATTAAGTTGTATATTTCGCCGACTAATATGAGTTCATTACGTGTGATTTAACAAAAATAAAATAAAGTTTATTTTTACTCAAGACTACAATTTAAAACGATAAACCAAACGCCCCCTTATTTTAGAAATTTTATAAAAAGAATCAATATATATATAAATATATGAATTATATATCTTGATGACTAATATACGTTTATTATGTGTTTATACATGTGACAAAATGAAGTGATGATCATTTCGACTCTAGACCATGATCCTAGGAAATGATCCAAACACTCTCTTATTTTTATAAGACTTGACCAATGATGTCGAAAAATATATATTGAGTCATGTATGTTTCGATAATCCACACATGATCATTTTGACGTGTTTTTAGCATGAATCAACAATGTACAAGTTCATGTTTTGAAAAAACTCGATAATGTATATATATTTTTATAAAATTTTCAACCCACAAAAAAATTTAGTGATTTAATCCTATTGAAAGTTTCGAATTCCTATTTGTACGGGAATCATAATAGTTATGAATTACCAAGACCTAATCATAAGATTATAAAAGACACAAAAAATAAAAAATACCCAATTTTGATTAAGAACAAAATTGGATGAAATCGAAAGAGAAAAGTATGGAAAATCTTACAATAGATGTTGTTAATCACGTTGTTGGTGTTTTCCCCTTGCGAAATTGGATTGATTTTGAGTTTGGAGGTTGAATTTTGGTGATTTGGTGTGTGGGTTTTCATCACAGCAGCAACAGGGGAAGAGAGAAAAGTGAAATGGAGTGTTTGGTAATGGATTTTGTGGAAGAAAAGGGTGTTTGGAGAATTTAAGTGGCCGGCACCCTTAGTGATAAGGGGGCCGCCCTCCATTACACGGCCGATCCCCTTAGCTCTAAGAGGGCCGCCTATCTGACGACCAAGTTTTCTTGGTTTTTCGATTTTAGCTAGTTTCTATCGATATACAATTATTAAAGTACGAGGAATGCTACTAGTGATATTATTTGATATAATCTAGTTCTCGTCGAATATTTATAGGAAAATTCACTTGACACATTTAATTTACTTCTCGTTCGATTAAATGGACTTAAATAATTTTGGATGAAATATTTAAGTTGTCAAGAATTTTACACTGAGAAAAGGTTTAGAGATGGTTGACGAAATTTTGTTGACATTTTAATTAACCTTTCGCTAATTAAAAATATTTTGATTAATCCGGATGAGATAATCAAGTTGTCAAGCCGAGAGAAGATTTACGAAGATTAAGTGACGTTTTCAATTAACCTTTCGTTAACTGAAAAATATTAATTACTTCGGATGAAATAATTAATTTTTACGATTTAGAGTGTTTACGTGATGAGAGAGATGATGAGTACGTGACAATGATAAGAAAAAATAATGGAATCAAGGCTCGATAAGCCGGTTCCTATAGACATTGTTCATTGTAGACATGTGGTCGAAGCGGATGTCGTAGACGAAGGGAGTTTGTTTCATCCATAGTGTTTTGATGTCACGCCTTTCCATCGTTTATATATAGTCGAAAGCTAATCCTACTTCTATGTTAATTATTATCCACCAACTCACTTTCCTTCTTCTACGTGAGTTCACTACTTGTGGACATAGAAGATTTCCATATTATATAGGTACATAGAAATATTTAAATTAACTACGTGAGGGAAAAGTTCATCATGAACAATTTCTTGCTTTTTACTTAATTCTAGATTACTAATCAAATGACATTTCTAGTGACTACACTATTTTTTCAAGCTTAATTTATATTCTATAAACTATGACCCTTTTGATTAGAAAATACTACTTGTAGCATAATAACACATAATCATTTAACACTTTGCACATAATCTATATTCTAAGTAATCATGAAAGAATACATACCTTTGCCTATGATATATTTTCTTTAATATCTTCTATTGAAAATGATTTGATTGGAGGTAATTCCATTTGGTTACTTCGTCATGAAGTTGAGAATGAATGACCTTCAATCTACTCGTCGGGTTCCAAAATATGTTCACAAACATATCTACCTAGATGATGTGGAAATTCAACCATTTAGTCCCTAATGTATCATGGGCCTGAAATTGTTAGTGCCGAACATATTTTGCACAGGTTTCATTTTGTAGGATATTAGATATCATAACACAATGGTAGATTATGGGGTTAGCCGATTCTAGAAAGAGAAAGAGACTAGAGAGAGAAGTTTTAGTGAGAGAAAGTGACACTTGAATTATGAAATGACCAACCACCTCTTTCATGTGATGAAAGAGGTATTTATAGTGTACATAAAACCAGACCATGGCCTTTGTAATTGGCTTACATTTCGGCTTTAATACCTGGCCCATTACCGAATGTCATACGATTAACTATTAACTACGAGCTAGAATAAACGGTAAAATACACGAGGTGACCGAATCTTTTTCTTAAACCTAACAATCTCCCCCTAAGGGAGGTCACCCCAGAAAATACTAACTTAAGCTCAGCAATCTTCCGATTGATCTTGTTTTTAGCTCGTAGTCTTTGATTCTTTTTTTGATATCTTGTACTTTGAGTAGTGATCTTTGACTTGTGGTTTGAACTTGTTCCTTTAAGCTTAACTCTGTGTGTGATCTTGAGAACATTCGCCATCTTGTGCGCTTGTGACTTTCGGACCGACATGCTCATACCCTTCTTGATCTTGAAAGCTTGAATAATCTATGTTCTTGAAGTTCTTTTACTTTAATACTTGATCACTTCAAGAAGGACTTGTTGTATCAGAGTAGCAAAAGATTTGAAAACATTTACTTGAACTTTCTTGATGTCTTAAGATGTGTCGGTCGAGTATGAGCATGTGGTTATGAAACTGACTTGTCTTCGTCAAACAGCTGCTATCGTCGGGAATACCTGCAGGTTTACGTTAGTAATAAACAGACCAAATAATATGGTTGTCATAACCATAGTTCCTCGTTAACCAGTATAAATACTACCTGTGATCAGGTAGAATTCCGAAGAATCTCCTTGATATGGTTTTGCAGTTGTACTAGCCGTTCTTAATATCGGAGCCTCTCAAAGCAGACAACACGATATGAGTGAATCAGTGAGTTATTATCTAACCGATTAAAGAGAAAATTGATTTGAAAATCAATCGACGCGTCACTTGTAAAATTGTTTTTGTAACACATCGAGAGTTTCAAGCATTAATAAAAATTTATCAACCGTCAATTCATAATCTGGACCGAATCGATATCCAGTGTCATAAGTTTGATCCATTTAGGATCTCACAAGTCACCTACCTAGAGCTTGTTTGATGTTGTCTCTAGCAGGATTTCCATCTTCACTGTGAATACATAAGTATCACTCGGATGTTTTGGCAATACGATAAGGAGAATGCGTAGGACTCTTAAGATATTCCTTGTTTTCACAAAGTGTGAAAGACAAGTGTATTATAGTAGTGTCCTAATTAGATTTATGGATGATCTCTTAGCTCTAAACTCAATAGTGCGTTTTGGTTTTAGTGATCAGAGACTAGAGCTGAGTGCCACCTATTTAATATCAACTAACTCGGAGTGAGAAAGTCGATAGAAATGCGTGAATCTCCGTGAGAAATGAAACAAGAGTCTGTTAAGAGACCTTGAGTGGCTAGGAAGGGTTGTGCATTGCGTCACTGGGTCCATGATGACTATCTTCAATACCAGACAACATCTTAGTGTTTCTGATAGTTTATTCATTGACCCAGTTTCTGCCTAAGTGTATGGAGGGCTTCTTTCTTTTCACCCTTTATCCTTATAATTCTTTTTCTACCGAGAATTCATGACTAGTACTTTGTTGGGTTTGTTCCAGTACTAGCTCCATCTCAGTCGGTACTATTCCCTTATTCTTACTTTTACTCCTTTTTATATCATACCTAAAGACTTCTACACTAACTAGTGGATTGTCCCTGGGTAGATCCCTCCAATTCTGGCTGGATCATGGGAATGAATACCTAACCTTACCAACCTTATACCTCCGATAAAGTTAAATGCATGGTCGGTCTTTTAGTACTGTTCACCTTGCCATAAAACCATTTGAAAAACTCAATCAAGGTACTTGTGATATAAATATCAAAGCTTTTTGTACCTCAATTGTTTTGGCTTTTCAGAAATGCTCCCCCTCAACATGTGCATTGATATACGAAAATGTTTAGCACATGAAGGATGGAGAACACACATGAGTCCATAAAGTTACATTTTTATTCATTTTCATATTTTAATCACATTTTCTCCCCTTATAAAAAATTTCAAACCCTTTGATATTTTGGATATCAAATGATTCAAATATGTTAAAAATTTGGAAGAAAAATGTGCCGATTATTCACAAGCCGATTAGGAAACATATTAATGCTCCATCTCAAATTATGAGGGTATGTGTGAGTGTCAGGTATAAATTTTTTGAAAGATTTTGAGTTTAACGAAAAACTCATGCAAAATTTATACATTGACACTTACCACCTCAAGATACACTACATAATATTGTACAAGATATATTATACAATATAAGATAATATTGACATGTGTACCGGAATGAAGAGATCATTTTGTTCTTGTGATGAGTCTGTAGTCAATATCTCTTATCCGTCCACTAACAAAGCTTTTGAGATTCCTGAAGATTTGCCTTATCTTGAGCCTTCTCTCAATCAGCTTTATAAACTCTTGACTCCTCCGTTTATCATCCTAAGTCCAAATCCTATTCTCCATGCCAGGGTTGAACTTGACTAGCTCGTAGTCTTTGACCATGTAATCTAGCTTTTCTAGAATTCTTGTCAAAGTGCCATCATTGAACTTGTGCACATCAGTCTCCCACATCATCTTCTTCTGATTATTTCTGTCTCTGTAGATTATAGACCTCGGCTTATGGATAATGGTGTAATCTTCTTTGAATAGAAAATCTGTTGAATCCCTTCTCAGTTGTGTAAGATTGAGCTTTGTTTGATAGCTCTTAATCCTGAGTTGCAAGTCTTCCACACGTTGTCTGAAGACTATGTTCCTAGTCCACATGTTGACTGCAGTGGATAGATGAACTTTGTCAGCTCCAGATAAGTGGTCAAGCTTTCCTTGAAGATGAAGCAGTTTCAAGTCTTCAAAATCATTCGGATGCAGATTTTTGAAGTCGGCTTCCGAGATCTTGTATTCTTTGTAGTCAGCTCTTCGTCAAATAATCTCCTTCAAGTATGTGTAACCATATTTGGAGTATGTCTTGAGACTGACAACACTAAGAGGATGTTTGGTACGGTGGAATGGAAAGGTAAGAAAAGGAATGAGGGTGTTTTTCACTATTTGTTATATACTAAGAAAGGAAATAGAGAATAAAAAGGCATTCTCATTCCAGCCAATTGATTCTTTAAAAAAAGGAGAATGTAAAGAATGAAAAACTTGTGCACAACTCATTCACCATTCTATTCCAAGCGGGAATCAAGAAGGTCATTAAAATAGTAGGAGCTATAAATAATGAAGGCATGTGCTTAGCACATTGTGTTTCATTTAGGGAAAATTTACACACCGTAACAATTTTTTTCTCTGGCGATTAGTAGTTTCCAGATTATATTGGTCTTCATCAAGCCTTCATCACTAGTTTATTATAATATCTTCATCATCATTGCCGTCATTTTTAATACTACAGCGAAGATTCTTTTTCAATTTCTATTATATGTAACAAAGTACTACATAAGGTTGAATAATTCTAAAAAAGATAATGATTATGATTGTTTTGAATAATCATTGAATTGCATAGGTTTAATTATATTGAATATGTGTGAATTATTTTTTAAACAACATATATACATAGTAACAAAGGGAATTGAAATTCCACCATGATGTTACTTGTTGTGGTGTTTGTGTATTTTGTACTTGATGAATACTATTGATACATAAACACAAAACTTGGTTTAAATATCATGATTTGGATCTACATGACAACAAAACATACACGCTTTTGTTACATTTGAAAAATGATAAATTGATTACAGGTTATAGTTACATTTTCAGACAATTAAATTTCATTCTTACGTTTACCAACAAGGGGATCAATCTAGTAACATTTCTCTATATCGATTCTTTTGTTCGCGCCAAACAGTGGAAGCTATTCTCTTTCTTTAATGTAATTCCATTTCTTAACAATTCCATTCTCTAATACAATTCCATTCTATGTGATTCACTCGTACCACACATCCCCTAAGAATCCTCATGTGTGATCTGACTGCACTGCGATCAGAGGGGGCACTGTGTCTTGTAATGTAGAATTCTTTGGGCTTGAACCACAAGAGAGAAATACCGTAGGCTGCACTGATATCATATTCACGTTCCCTTTTAGCCCATAGATTCGGTACTAATTCTTCAAGCCCGAAGTCTAGATAGTAAGCCGCTTTCAGCTTGGATATTGACAGAGCATGTCTTCTTTCCTTATCACCAGATACAAGATATTTCAGGTCTTTATTAAAGAAGTATTGAGGTTGAATTGTTATCTGACCTGGTGGACCTCCTAGAGGTAATGGTTTGCTGACGTCATGCACCACCCGATTACCCTCCGGATTCATCAAATCAATCTGATCTGTTAGCAACAAGTGGCACTCTTTCATTTGAAATTGAAGGGATATGTTGTTCTTATGAAATGGTCTGACTACCTTGTAAGCTTGACCTTCAAAGTCAGGTTTAACGAGCTTTTTTTCCCAATCTGTTTGGAATACCATTTGATGAAGGAGGCCATATCTCCAGTTTTCCAAAGTAGCTTATTGTCTTCTGGATCTTTATACATTTTGGCCATTGTATCAACCCAGTTGTTCTTAGTCTCAAGTAAGTCATTTGGAGGAATAACCCAGTCTGGTTAAGGTGTTTCGGTGTTTCTTCTTTAGGTATAGGCTTCAACCAGTCTGGTCTAGTCTTGATCTTAAGAAGGTGGGTAACACCGGTATCTTCTGATTTTAAGAGATTCACATCTTCTGGTATTGGATCGTCATTGACAGGCTACTCAGATTGAGAAGCTAGTTTTTGCTTGGAGGAGCTGAATGGACCTTCTCTTGTGTTAGAGGTCTTCCAAGCTGAGGACTTCTGAACAGGAGGCTGTTTTGAAGCAGGAGCATTAGAATCCTGCTTTTTCTTCTTACTTCGTTCAGATTCTTTTAGAGGAGGTGGAGGAGGATCTTGGTCATCACGGCGTATTTTTCGAGACTTTGTCGTTGCTTCAAGGAACTCCTCCCTGTTGTCACAATCCATAGATGCCTCCAGAGCTTGATAGAGAGTTGCGTGATCCGAATGTGATCTGTAGGAGCCACTTTCAAACATCCGATCACAAAGTATTTCTTTCATTTAAAATTCAGACAAATCTCTGAAGCATTCACGAAGTGGAGCTTGGAGAGCGTTGTGGACCGCTTCTTTGACGACCTCGTTAACTTGTTTGTTAATCTTAGAGTACAGGTTATGATTCTTTAGCGTGTAAACCCTGAACCCAAGAGCTTGAATGGTCTTGTCCTGGAGCTTGTATTTCTGCTCAAAGTCAACACTTTTCATTTCCAGGGTAGAGAAACGAGTATTTAGATCAAGATATGTCGTGCTTTTTGTTGGTGGAGGTGGTGGTAATGGAAGGGTTGTTGTTGTTGTTGTAACTGTAATGATTTGTTCTTGAATAGGAGTTGAAGACGATTTGGGAGGTGAGAGATGTATGATGGGAGTGGACAGTGGAGGATCTGCTTGAAGGATAGGAACATTGACCATGGATTAAACTTCAGTGTCCACATTAGTTTTTCCTAGTTGTACTTACATTGACTTATCATTAAGGAATTGATCACCATAGGTAAAGCACCATCAAGATTCTTCAATGATGAAAGAGTACCAGATGAGTTTGATGGATTCTCTATGTGGACTTGTTCCTTAGTTGTCAGCTTTAAGTTTTCATGTACTTGAGGGTAAACTGTGGCAACGAAGTCATCGTGCATGGGTTCAGGGTTTGGTCCAACCTAAGCCACATGACTTTGTCCAGGGTTTGATCTAGCCTGGTCTTCTTCCATGAATACATGCTCTGGTAGAGGCCGAGACTAGGGTGTTTTACCAGGGTCTGATCCAGTCTGGCCTTCATCAAGTTCCACAGTTCTTTCCTCTAAAGCCACAGTGTTGGATACTTCCTCGCATGGTTCTTCTTAAATCTTAAGTATCTCAGTTCCTGTATCACTGTTTGTTTGTTCCATCTCTGTAACATTTTCTGCATAATTGATAGAATCTTCAAGAGACGAACTATCACGGACCATGTTTGTGAATGTATCATCCTGAGGTTGTGCAGAGGGTTCAGTAGGTGCATCTTGAGTTACTGTAGTCCACCTCTAAAGTATGTATTGATCCGTGATACTTTTCTTCTTTGGATTTTGCAGATCTAGAAGTGATTGTGTAGCTAGCTCATCAGAAACAACACTTTTCCCTTTGCCTTCTACATCTGGGAGTTTTCGGGTGGTTACAGAAACAGGATTACGAATGACCACACCGCCAATAGGTGCTTGTCTCTCGTAACCATGTTCCTGAAAAGATTCCAAGCTCATTTGTATACCTCGTTGGAGATCATATTCTTCATCTTCCACTTGAGGTTTAGTTCAAGTTGATCTTCTTCTTCTTCTTCGTCAACAAGATGGTACGAACTCCTTCCTTTGCGAATTTTCATCACCCTACCCTTGCGGATTTTCTTTAAAGGAGAAGGCTTGGAGGTTTTCTCTTTTACAGGTTTAGACTGTTTGGCAGGTGATGGCTGTTTGGACTTACCAACTAGTGGAGCTTTCTTCTTCTTCCTACCCTCTTCATCTGTCACAGTCGTCGGTTGACGGGGTTTACGGGTAGCCATTTCCATGTATTTCGTGTAGTACTCTGAATTTTAAATGGCATCAGTAATTAGGTCATCAGGAATAGGCATTCCAAATACCTCATCCACTCCTCCTTTGTTGACAAATTTAAGATTGCCAAGTGGATAGTCATCTGCTGTAATGTGAACAGGAGACTAGGGCATTCGGTGAATATTGTATCTACCCCCTAAATAAAAAATGATCAACTTGGTGAATCGGTAGTATGGAATAACATGAGGCTTAGGCTTCTTGGTGGGAACCTTTAGATTGGCCGCATCAGAGAAGAAGTTCTTGATTGCCTGTACGAACTCTTCCCAAATAAGTTCTGCATAGTCAATATTTATTCTAGTGATACTAATAACACCCCACAGTATTTGAAGAACTGGGTGTCTGGGTCTGTTACCACCAGAAGTCTTGCCCGTTAAGCATTGGTTGATCATAGTAAGTATGGTTCTCCATGGCTAATATAGACTGTTCACGTACATCTTTGATAAAAATTGAAGTTCTTATGGGTATCCCAAATTGTTCACAAAATCTATTACTAGATCACCAGGTGGAGGTGCCACAAAAAGGTGTGCGGGATCTTTAGGGGTGATTCCTAAAGCACTACGAAGAAGATCAGCATTCAGAGTGAACCACATTTCATCCAGTTGAAAACTGTATATACTAGTCTTGGAATCCTTTGTAAGAGTGTTCTAGAATTGCTGAACATAGATTGAAGGAACATCAACCGATGCAGTGAAAGCACTAAAGAAGTTGGTGTTTTGCAGAATGTCTACTGATATACGAAAGATATAAGTCTTCTATATCTTTTGAATATCCATGAGAAGATTTCTATTCCCAATAGGCAAGTGAGCCTTGACAGGAACCAATTGTTCATCAGTTCTTGTAGGAGCCGAGACATTTTCTTCAGCCATCTTATCTGCTTAAGAATATCAACAAAGATAGACAATGTAGCAAATATTTGATGTTATACGAGAATATTAGCCTTGTGTTTGAGTTATCATGCCAAGTTTGATTAAGGTTGTAAACTAATTCACATTGAGTCACTGAATATCCGACAAGTCCAATAACAAGTTAATTGAGCCCGGATAGGAGTTAACTAGTCAATTAGGCCTTTGGATTGGGCCAGATACGCTTATTGGGCTTAATGGGCCAAGACTTGAAACAGTGGCCCAAACCATTGCGAAGCAGTTCACCAAACCGCCATGAAGAGGTTAGGGCAAACCGCTACGAAGTGGTTTGGGTAAACCGCTGTGAAAATTGATTGACAAACCGCTTTGATTAAAAAATAAATAATTTTTAAAAATTAATATTTTTCATTAAACCGCTGAGAATATTTTATTGTTTTTAATCAAACCGCTACAGATTAGAAAAAATTTAAAATAGCGATTTGAATATTTTAATCTTAAAATAATAATTTGACCAAACCGCGGTGATGCTTGATAGCAAACCGCAGTCAACCTATATGATTAAAATATTATTAAATCTAGCAAACCGCTACCTAGAAAGTTCAGCAAACCACTGCGAAGAGTAGCAGTTTCTCAGCAAACCGTTGTGATGAACACCTATTTCAAATTCATTTTTTTAACAGTTTGGCTAATCAAAACACAATCCAAGGCATCCTAGTCTTCTTAATCTCCTAGCAAGCATTTTTAACATCCTAATCTTTCACAATACATCAAAACCAAGCAATACACTACCATTAAAGCCACAAAAACCTTTTGGATCCTAAGGGAGGCATGCATACATGTTTAGGCACTCAATTGTGACTTCTAAACTACAACCAAATGCATTAAAACAACTAAAACCAACATACAAACCTCTGTTGACTTTTAAAAGTCAAACAACATACAAAAAATTACAAATCGTGCTATATAGTTATTGGGGATTGAAACTAGACATCAAAACATCATCATTATACCCTAATGAACAAATCCCAACACATAAAACACAACTCCAAACACCCTATTTCGATTTAGATAAAAAATGCATGTAAAATCAAACTTTAACACAAAAATGTGTTTGATCTACACTTAAGCAGCGATGATCTAGTGTTTATTAACCCTAAACACATCTATCCCAGCTACCATTTATCATTTCCAAACAACATTTAATTTTTGAGAAACCCTAAGTAGTTTTCTAGTGATTCTCATTGTTTTAATGTGTTTTGTTTCAATTCTGTTAAGCTAAAGTAAGATCTCATGATGTAGAACAAGATTCGAGAGTTACCTTAGCAAGAAACAAACAAGAAATCAAGGTTTGGAAAATCAACAATGGCGGCAGCGATTTGCTTTTAGTGTGTGTGTTTTTATAAGTTTGACCAAATGGAAGTGGTTTGACCAGACTTATCAAATCACTGCCTTTTATACCTTATGTTTCAATTTGGCAGGTTTAGTCCCTAGGCTTTCTAACCTATTTTATTTTTGGTTTAATGTATTTTAAGGTTAAAACTAGTTAAGGATTTGGCAGAATTAGTCCTTGTAGTTTGTAAGATCTAGGAAACAAGTAGCAAATAGCATTAAAGTCCCTAAACTTTCTAACAAATGACAACTTTGGCCCTTTGAGTTAAAATTAATTAACTCCTCTTTAAATTATAACCCCTTTCAAATACAAAAACCTTTTCTGTTAATTATGTGATGTTTTAGAAACCCGTTTGATGAAATAAATTTAAAATCACTCTCCCCCTCAAACAATGACCCATTTTCTATTTAAAGAGTTGTAGTCATTGATTGAGTGTCAAAATTGTTTTGAAAGCACAAACTGATTAATTTTCGAACAACACTTTTTCCACCATGGTTAACACAAATAATTTTGAAGAATCAATTAAGAAAAATCATTTGGTTAAAAAAGAAGACTTCTCTTCTATAAGAAGAAATAACGCACTGAAACGTACATTACTCCCATGATGCATGGATATGCAGTAATCTATGCCCGGGAAAAATTAATTACCTGTTGTTAGGAACAATTGTCTTTTTGACGACATGCTTTCCTCAGTCTGAAAAACGGGTTGCAGCTTGAAATAACTGCAAGCCTTTAAGACATGTTTTAAAAGGTTTGAACTTCTGCTCGAACTTTATTTAAAGACCCGTGTCATTATTGAATGACATTTTTAGGCCCGTAAATATTATCGATTTTCAGAATACATGTCTTGAAAAATATTTTTGGTATTTTCTATTTTCTAATTTTTATGGTTTTTGTAAGTTTTATATTTTTGTATTTTCTTTTTGGTTTTAAATATGTACATAGGATACATGAAGACTATCCTTTACTCATCCTTTTCTTCTTGAAGACGTTTGAGAGTTTCCGAAGACATACTCTTCATTCCGAGCCGCGGGAGTAGAAATTCAAACCGCTCTCTTGGTAATACTTTTGTGAATATATCCGCAAGTTGATAATCTATCGTCACGAAGTAAAGTTCAACCACCTCGTTTTCTACTTGCTCTCTTATGAAATGGTGACGTATGTCGATGTGCTTTGACCGAGAGTGCTGAACATTGTTGCAGCAGAGAGCAATAGCACTTCTGTTATCACAATACAGAGGTATATTATTAAATGCAAAGCCATAGTCCGTTAGCTGTGATCTCATCCACTGGATTTTAGCACAACATCCAGACATGGAAATGTATTCAGCCTCTGTGGTTGAGATAGCAGTACTTTTTTGCTTCTTCGATGACCAGCTCACTAATTTATCTCCTAAGAACTGAGCACTTCCCGATGTACTTCTGTGGGTATCTTGACAACCTACATGATCAACGTCTGAACAGGCCGTTAGTGCCATAGTGGTGTCTTTCGAATACCAAAGACCCCAGTTAATGATTTCTTGGAGGCACCGAAAGACCCGCTTAATTGCTTCAAGGTGCTTTTTGGTAGGCGAAGCCTGATACCTAGCACACATGCACACAACGAATACAAGGTCTGGTCTATTGGCAGTGAGGTACATTAGGGAGCCGACCATACTTTGAAACCGAGTATGGTCAACTAGAATCCGTAAGGGGTCCTCATCCAGTTTTTGTATCTACTAGTTCACAAGAATCCATTTCATATTTATTTAAAATTTCAAGAGCATATTTTGATTCGTTAATAAAGATACCTCCAGGACTTTGAGAAATTGTAATCCTAAGAAAAACAACATTTGTCCCATCATTGACATCTGAAATTTTAAACTCATCTTTTATGAAAATATGTCACACGCTTTACGATCAGTCGAGGCAAACATAATATCATCTATGTAAATTTGAACAAGAAGAATATGTTTGCCTGTTTTCCGAGTGAATAACGTCGAATCAACTACATCTTTGAAGAACTTGTTGTCCAGAAGAAACCTTGACAATGTGTCATACCACGCCCGAAGATACAGCTTTAAGCCATAAAGATCCTTCTTTAGATTATAGATGTGTAAAGGATGATCTGGATCGACGATCCGTCTGGTTAACTGATGTAGACTTCTTTTTTTAGCTCGTCATTCAAAAATGATGTCTTGACATCCATCTAGTAGATGGTCATGTTCTTGCTGGCGGCATTTGCAATGAAGATTCTGATAGCCTCGATTCGTGCAACCGGTGTAAATGATTCCTTGAAATTGATACCGTCCTTTTGACGATGTCCTTTGGCTACTAACCGTGCCTTATTTTTCAAAACATTACCATACTCATCAAGCTTGACTTTGTAAATCCACTTGAGGGCGATTATCATTACACAGTATGGTCTTGGTACTAACTCCCATACTTAAAGTCAATCAAACTCATGGATTTTGTCTTGCATAACTTCAAACCATTAAGTTTTAGACACGGCCGTTTTGAAATTCTTGGGTTTGACTTTTGAAAGTACATAATGGTAAGAGCACCACAAGGCATCGGTAGCTAACTATTTTTTTATAGATACCAGACGAGAAGGATTACCAATTATATTATCAATTGGGTGATCCTTGGTCTATTTTCGAAGATGATCATGTGGTTGACTAACTTAGTTAAATTCAGCTGAACTAACATCCCTTGATGATGACTCGTCAGAACTAGGTTCTAGAGCAAACACGTTTACGAAGGGATCGTTGTTAGCATGAGCAAAAGGATTGTCTTTGATGGTAGGTCTAACTTCTACACCTTGATGTAAGATAAGAGCTTGTACTTTTGAGTATGGCGGTGAATGACTTGTTGAAGGTGCATCTTGATAACTGGTTGTAGAAGAATGTGTAGCAGCTGAATAAACTGGAACTTGAGCTGCAGGAGCAGGAGGTACCAGTCTTTCAACACTAGAGGGTTCAAAGTATTCTTTGAACATCAGTTGGATAAAATCTCCCGATATTTATTGGTTGGGATGCATAAGGAGGTGCAGGGACCGAATTAGGTATGAGCCCTGAACTAATTTGTCCAGGCGTCAACAAAATAGGTGCGGGTCCTAAACTAATTTGCACATGAGTCATTGGCTTAGTCAGCTCATCGAATTAGACGTAAATTGTTTCCATGATTTGCTCGGTTCTCTTGTTGTAGATTCTATGACTATAACCCTTCCTATTGGGAGCATAACGAACGAAAATCCCAATATATGTGGTTGCTTGCAATTTTACAAGATCTTCGCTGTCATCTGTAGGGTAACAAAGAGCACCAAAAACTTAAAGAAATTTAGTATCAGGCTTCTTATCATGCACAAGCTCATATGGGGTTTTGTTGTGACGAGTATGAATTAGGGATCTATTTTGGGTGTAACAAGCAGTAGCAACAGCTTTCGCAAATAGTAACATCAGAGCTTTTGAAAATATCAGAATCTTCTGAGTAGCTTCTACAAAAGTATGATTCCGTCTTTCGACAATGCCATTCTGCTAAGGAGTTCTCGAAACAAATTTTTGGTGAAAGATGCCGACACTTTCCTAGAATCCAGTCAGAACTTAATTAACAAATTATGTGCCATTATCTGTTCGGATGTATTTGACAGTTTTATTGAGACCAACCTATATTTGCTTTAGAAATTTAATAACAAACTCTAGAGTTTCATCTTTTGATCTCAAAAACTTTACCCGTATAAATCTTGAATAATCATCCATGATAACCAAAATGTATTTCTTTCCATTAATACTCTACACTCTTATTGGTCTACACAAATTCATATGAAGGGTATATAAGACTTCCATAATGGTGTTTTTAGATTTAGGTTTGTGGGTATACTTCTTGCTCTTTCCTAGTTAACAAGCCGAGCAAATATGATCTTTCTCAAACTTCAACCTTGGTAAGCCTCTTACCAGATCCTTTCTTGCAAGATCATTTATGGTACCGAAGTTCAAATGATTTTGCTGATGATGCCATAACCATGATTTGTTCTTGGAAGCTTTAGACAATAAGCAGATTGGAGGGGACTTCATCATGTCTTCAACAGTGATAGTATATAGATTTGAGCCACGATTACCTTTAAGTAATTCCACACCATCTACATCTCTAACATAACATGAATGTTTTCTGAATGCAACTTCAAGATCTGAATCACAAAATTGTCCTACAAAAAAGAGATTGTCTCCAAGTCCTTCCACATAATATACTCTGAAGATCACACTGTCACCAATCACGTAATGTCCATAACCCATAATAGCACCAAAATGATCATTCCCGAATCTAACTGTCCCGATGAACTTTTTCATGAAATTCCTAAGCTGTGAGCGATTCCCCGTCATATGTTTTGTGCAGCCTGAGTCCAAATACCAAAGGACGATCTGTACGACCTGCATTTGAAAATAGACAAAGATGGAGAGTTTGGAATTTTGGATCCCCAATTTCTGTTAGGGTCCGGTTGGTTAGCAGAAACAGTATTATATGTCACAGAAGCATCAATTGTCTGTGACTCAGCTATAGTAGGGATTCCAGTGGAAATTGCCTTTTCCTGTTTGTTTCTACGTTTGTATCTAGTTAATGGTTTTAGTAGTGTTGCTAAATCTCTCAGTGATCATAATTTCACTAGTACTAACGTGTTTAGGTTGCTGTAAAGGAACTACTTTGTATTTAGTAAACCTAGTTAAAGGGCACTGTTCTCTAAAAGTGAATTTCCTTTCAGTGGGCTTCCACTGATAACCAACATTAGAAAACAGTTTTCCTGTTGCTTTCCAAACCTTCTTAACTTTGCTCAAAACTTTTTTAACAAAGGGGGTACATTCACAGAATTCAAATATTTAACAACAGACATATCATGATTTGCAAAAATTAAGCATTTGTTACATGGCTTGCAAACAGATTTAGAATTCAAATTAATTACAGAACGCTTAGAGCTAATACTAGAATCAACACGATTTGCTTTTTTCAAACTAGACTTATTGGTCTAGGGCGATCTTCTACTTTCTTCTTGTTGTCACTTTTAGCCGGTAAGATCCTATTTTCTTTGTATTGCTCCTAGGCTTTAATCTGCTAGCTTCAGTGGAACTATTTACTCCTATAGAAGGAATCACATGGACATTAGTCTTTTGAACTTTCTGATGCTCGACATGTTTCTGTATGTTATTATTTGAATTTTCGCATGTTTCCATAAAAGTAACTTGCTTTTTCCTAATTAAAGGGGAAGTAGAAACCTTTTTATCGCTTTTACTAAGTTCTTTCAGATAAGTGCCAATCACATATTCTAACAATTCCTGAGATCGTTTAGTGTAAAGGCAGGCATATTCAAGCACATTATCTAATGGTTTTTCAATTCTAGCCTCTTCTACGATCTCACGAAAAGTTCCTACACTTTCCTTAAGATGTTTGAGATAATCAAGATGAACTTCTCTATTGTTCCTATTATGAGGAGGGATTGATTCAACATCGATTGCATACATACTAGGGCCAAGAACTTTTAGTTTCACAGTATCCATAGTGACACATTTCATTTTTTCCTTTTAGGTGAGCCTTTAGTTTCTCATTTTTAGTTAATAAAGAAGTTGTCATTTCAATGGTTTTAACACGCGTTATCTTAATAGAATCATACAATTTCTTATAATGCTGCTTAATTTTTGCATTCCCTGCCCTAAAAGCTCATTTTGTTCTTGAAGAGCGATGACTTTTTTTGTTAATTCTATGTTTTAAGAATCTAAGGCCTTAATATCAAGAATACGATTTGCCTCACTACATCTCTCCTTCATTTAAGAGATTTACACATTCAATTTTCTAATTATGTTGTCCTTTCCTTGAAGTGATTCTTTCATTTTGTTAATTTCAAAAAATAGGTCAAATTTAGGAGCATCCAGAGATGTTTGTGATTTGTTGTTTCCAAAACTTTCTTTAAGATGTTGATACTTCAATTGCAAATTTAGGTGATCCACCTCAAGTTTATAAAAATGTTTTAGCATTTCACTATGATCATCTTTTTGAATCTTATGTTTTAATCTAGAAATCTCAGCTTCAAATTCTAGACAACATGCTTGTTCTACAGTGTAAGCATCATGCATTTCAGAAAATCTATATACTGTATTCACAGCATTCATGACACTATACAATAATTCTTTAGACAAACAATCAGCAATTAGATTCTTATTTTCAATAAGAAGATTTTTCCTCTCAATTTCCACACTTTTCTTGTCCATAGCATTTTGGTCAACCTCAGCTTCCATTTGTTCAAAAATTTCTTTTATTTCTTTAACTTCTTTAATGAGAATTGTTTGGATTCCCTCAAAATGTTCTTTAAGCGTTTTGAAAAATGAAATTACTTTAGTAAGGTAACATTCCTTTGTTTGTTCGAAACCTCTTTCCCCTTCTGTGAGACCACAAGGGGTAACTCTCTTTTTACAAGTTTTATCAAATTCCGTAAAAAGTTGTATAAGTGTATAAATATTTAGTTTTCACTTGAATTTTTGTTGGAAGAACTCTGGGGACAAGCCTTGCAGGTGTATTGGGTGGATACACCATCATTTCTGAAATTGGTTTCGGGGTCAAAATATCTGAGGACCAAAATATCTGTTCTGGGGACAAATGTCTCTATGGTGTAAAAGTTGCAAGATAATTCTCTTTCGAGTAATCTGGTGGTGCAATCTTAACTTTCTTTTCAACACACAGAGGGCTTTTCACTTTCTCAAGCATTCTCTTCCTAGTTATCTCAGCTAACTCAAGAGTATCCTTTGAGTCAGGTACAACAGCAAAGGCATGATAGGTCTTGACTATTTCATGACCATTATAGAGAGCAGACTGAACTTGCATTGCATTGGTGAGATATAAGGGATTTTTGTAGCCTATTGCTACCTTTTTTTCTCATCATAAAAAGGTTTTGGTTTACATAACATGTGAACTGTTTGAAAAGACTGATCTTGTTTGAATAATTTATCTTCTACTTTTTCTTTTAAAGCTTTCATGTCCAAAAAGTCTTCAAGGTATTTATTTTCTTTCTGTTTAAAATCCTTTTTCAAAGTTTCTACTTCTTCTTTTATTAACTTGTTATGGTCAATGGTAGAATTTAGTTGCATTTTTACAAAATGAAGTTCCTTTTTCAAAGATTCTTCTTGAATGTTACGGTCAGTGATAATTATTCTTATTTGTTCATCAATCTTTTGTTCTCTTTTAGTTAATTCAAACATTGCCCTTTTTTCATAAACCTCGACTAGTTCCTTATATCTCGCAAGTTCAGCAGTTAATGATACATTAACTACTTTGTTCTGCTCATTTGCAGACATACATTGGGCAGCCTGTTCATGCATATCATTGATTATCATCATTAATGCATCATTTGGCACAGAAGATACATTACTTTGTACAACTTGCTCTGCGTTGTTCTTCACATACTGTTCATACGGAATAATATTACTATCACTCGTATATTTAGCATCTGAGTCAACAATGTAGTTTTGTTGTACATCGTTTTGCATCTCATGTACTTCATGATACTCACCAACATTATCAAGATAGTTATCATGATCTTGTACCTCAGATAGAATGTACGAATCATATGATGGACCAGCTTCATTATAGATTGGATCGACTGATAATAGATTTGCCATGAACATGGTCTGTGCAGTAGGCGCCTCATCAACATCAGATTCAAAAGCATCACATTAATTAGCTTAAAAGATGTTGTCCTCGTTGAGTTCTAAATCTTGTACTGATGCCTCATCCACATCATTGTCAAACATGTTAGCTTGTCCACCTACAATAAACAATAACTGTTCTTCATCCAAAACCACTCCATTCTCCTGCGCCTGCATCAACAACATCTTGTCCTTAAAGTATTCTAAATTTTGTGGTCGCTTTGGGTGAGTGCATTGTCTTGCTATAATACTTCGTAACTTGATGGTAAGAAGTATTCTTCTCTTGCACTCAATGATCTAAGCTTGAATCACTTGGAAACAAATTCTTAAGATTAAATGATGAAAGGATTGTAGGTGATGTATAAACTGATTTTAGACAGAAAATGATGAGTGCAAAATGTGAGAAAATCAGTAAGGAACAGTCCGGTATTTATAGGCAAAGCTGGGAGCCTTTTTGTCTAGCCAGCCCCCATAGCTCATGTGTCGACCCCCTTATCACTAAGGGGACCGCTCTTATATTTAAGGGGGCCGCCCTACGTCAGGCGTTCCCTTTTTTGTCTTTTCCAGGGATGTGTTTTCTGAATCATTTCTAGACGTTTTTAGGTAGAAATTTTAAATTCAAAATATTTATTTTGAATAAAACATTTCTTTTAAATGTAAAAAATATTTTGTAAAGGTTATAAAAATCTTTGTAAGATTTTATAAAATAATGTGAGGTTGAATAAAATTCCTTTGATCATAAAATGCATTAAGCATTTATTTATTCATACCTTTAAGTGATTAAATATTCGAAATGGAAATTTACCACCAATTACTTGTTTACGTTTAATTTTACATTGATCGTTTTTACATTTTGTAATTATCAAAACGTAGAGAGGTCGAAAAATATTAATAACGTTTTTAGGCATTAAATCTATCAACACTATATTTTTTTATGTTAATAAAAATGAAAAGTGTACTATTACGAATATATTACCATATTTTACGAAAATGTTATGAAAAACACTTTAACTAAACATGACAAAATAAACATTAAGTTAAAAATCATAAATATACGTTTAGTAGTGTAATACATCATCAAATTCGATTTTATACATCATCAAAATCAACTTTAATCCATCAGTCACGTACAAGGAAGTGTGCAGGGTGTATGCATTAACATCTTCTCCTCTTTTTGATACGCCAACAACTATATATATGGTTTATAACTGTTTGGATATTGTTCTTATATTCTCATATGCTATCTGAAACTACAATGCACTAAGCCATTGAACCCGGGGTCTTAGTATGTAAAGTTGCAGCAGTAGTAATCATGCTTTTAGAGGCGCAACTGATGGTTGGCTCATTGCATCCTCCTTTATTCATAGGTACCTTCCCTATACACCTTATGTTGTCAATTCTTAATGTTAAATACAATCGTATAAAGTTTTATATCTTAAACATCATGTAAAAAGTTTCAACCTTTAAGCTACCAATACAAAGGTGATTATCCTTTTACTTCAAGTGAAATCTTTAAATTTGGTACCATTTCTTATATGTGTTTACCCTTAGGATCCACTGTCATTGTGTGCGTTCTAAATTCTATATGATTTATTCGTCATTGTAAGCCGTTGAAGGCTTTTGATAATTGTTTCACTTGATAACTGTACATATCTAAGTTGCAGCCATCTGTCCATATTGAGTTGAGGAAACAGGAAAGTTATGAGATTGAGGATGTAGTTAGGTGTAGAAATTTTTTGGCAATGTTGTACTTACTATGTTTTGTAATGGACCTGTTATAAAAGGATTGATAAACTTGCTTTTGAAGAAGCCTATTTGGATCACCTATCCAAGTGTGTGATTTATGGACTGGTTTTATTTAACATAAGAGTAAACTACAAAATACATCAATGTGGTTTCAACTTTCTCACATAATACATCCATGTCCGAAACTATTGGCAGTATACATCATTCGTTAGGCAAACGTTTGCCATAATACATCCATGAGGACGAACAATGCAAATATTTTTCCGTTATCTTCTCACGAGGGATGTATTGTGTAAAAAAACCACAAGGATGTATTTTGAAAATATTTTTTTTAATTTTTTAAAATTATTTTTAAAATTTTTTTTTTATTATTTTTTTAATTTTTATTAATAATCTTATTATTATGATTATTATTATTATTATCGTCCGTTTTTTTTTTGTTTTTTATCTGTTTGGTACGTTTTTTTCGTTTCTGTCCATTTTACTCCGACGTTATTATACGTAATCAAT
>BQNB010035174.1:0-51057 GCA_026074375.1 Tanacetum coccineum | reverse complement strand
ATACAAAAACGCCACTAATGGAAGATGAACATCCCAACTTTACCTAAAGTCTAGGATGCATGCCTTAAGCATGTCTTCTAAAGTTTGAATTGTACGCTTACTCTAACCGTCGGTCTGAGTGTGATAAGCCGTACTCATGTCTAAACAGTTTCCTAATGCCTCTTGCATTGACTGCCAAAACCTTGATGTAAATCGACTATCACGATCAGATATGATTGAGATCGGCACATCGTGCCTAGCAATAATTTCATTCAGATAGAGTCTAGCTAACCTATCCATCTTATAATCCTCATGCATAGGTAGAAAATAAGTAGACTTAATCAATCGGTCCACAATGACCTAGATTGTGTCATGCCCATTACTAGTCCTTGGTAACTTTATAACAAAATCCATTGATATCCCCTCCCATTTCCATTCGGGAATATCATGTTGTTGCTGTAAGCCAGACAGCCTCTGATGTTTAGCCTTAACCTTCAAACAAGTCAAACACCTACTAACATATACCGCTATATCTTTCTTCATTCCCGACCACCAATACATCTTATCAGCTCCTGGGTGTACAGAGTAATTTAACTTATGGGCCTCATCCATAATCAGGGTTCTCACATCACTCTTCAAAGAAACCCATATTCGATCAGGTAACACAACGCTCCATCATTCCTACGTTTATCATCTCATCTAGTCCTCTCTGCAACCCGCAAACTCATCAGATGCCTCCTTCTGAGCCGCTAGTATCCTATCCTTGATACTCGACTAAAGGTTCATATTCATAGCTCTGATTCTCTTAGGTTTCACTCTCTCTTTCCTACTCAGTGCATCAGCTACTACATACGCCTTACCAGGGTGGTAGCGAATTTCGCAGTCGTAATCACTAAAAAGCTCTATCCAGCGACGCTATCGTATGTTTAGTTCCTTCTGACTAAAGATATGTTGGAGACTCTTATGATCAGTATATATGACACTTTTTGTCACATACAAATAATGTCTCCAAATCTTAAGTGCAAACACAACACACCCAGTTCCAAATCATAGGTGGTGTAATTCTTCTCATGGATTTTCAACTGCCTAGATGTATACGCTATCACTTTACCTCGTTGCATCAACACTTATGACATCAAATAATGTCACTTTTATAGCATCATTTATCCCATGTAATTAACCCATTTTATATAATTATTGCAAAGAATTGTTGCTTAATCGTTTGTATTTGAGAATTGTAGTAATTATAGAGTACTTGGTAAGATTAGCTAAAAGGCACGCATTTTGGAGCATAAATGAAGAGTTCAAGAAAGTCTACTGGTCTGACAGTAAATACGCCGTATTATTCTAGTCTTATACGATGTATCCAAGACTTTGACGAATCAAAAGACCATTGCCTGACTTTGAAGAATACACCGTATATACATCAACGATACACCGTATGTAATACTTTGGTCAACGAAGAGACCAAGCTGGATTTACCCAATATGCAGTATCCATCAAGAAGATACGGCGTATCTATGCCTACACTTCACAAAGGATTTAAGTCTAATATGCCGTATCCATGAATATCAATACGCCGTATTTATAATTTATTATACACGAAGCTTCTGGAAGATATCAAACGTGGTCCTTACTTTAAGAAAGCTCAATACGCCGTATCCTATATCGGTGGATACGACGTATCGAACCGACTATCATACCCTATATATATACGACCCTAAACTTAGTTTGAGGCATGCAAGTGAAACCTTAAACCACCAAGTCAACCAAGAGACGAATAAAGGATCATAGAAGGTCAGAAAAGAGCCTCAAAATCATAGGAAAACTCTTGTAATCTTCGTGTAACCGAATACGCGTTCGATTAAGATTTCTTTATTTTAATCGTTCATATATCAAACCGTGTGTATATTTACAATGACTATTGGCTGACACCTTTAGGTATCAGCCATGTTTATGAAGATCTAATATTTAGTTTGTTTATCTCGATTGCTTAATTTATCATTGATTGTTGTTTATGTTTATCAATTTAAATTCGTTTACATGCTTAAGTATGCGACCTATCATTCAAATGGGTCTAGTCCTACATATTTAATACGCTACAACTTCGGTGTTTTTTGGGCGTAGGCTAAGAGTCCGGGATAGCTCTCTATATTGCAATTTATATATATAGAATCATAGGATCACAAATATTAACCTATCATTACCTTTAGACTAGTGAGCTTAGTTGAGCCATAAGGGACCTTGGTATCAACGAGTACGTTCTTATTCCATTGGTAAGTACTCGGACAGTGGACTACTAGTATATAAAGAGCCATTAAGCAGTAAGTGGGTAATGTCTCCATGAGCTAGGGTTTAGTAAGAGAACCATTACTTAGATCCAAAGATAGATTATAATCAACAAATGCTCGCTTTATGCGGATGTGTCTAATTATGACAAAATTAGCGTGTCTCGGTCTTAGGAAAAAGTACCGCCTAAGTATAGGAATGATACGCCCCTTCGAGATAAGTCAATCATTGCACTAATAAACAAACCAGCGTTTTATCAGATTATTCATGGTTGATACGTTTTCCTTACATTAGTTCTTGACCACTTCTCTATCGTTTGTTTGTCTTCTTGTGTGTGTTTATTGCTTTACTTGTCATCAAAACCTTAGGTTAGATACACAAAGCAGTGCCAGTCACTCAGACTGAAGCCCCCCTTTTGCATTAGTTTTAGGTTTAACTTAGATAATTAAAATACTAATAGAATTAGGAATTAACGCTCTTGCTCTTAGTGATCGACACCCTACTTACCATGAAACTCCATCTGACCAGGTACACTGCCCGTTAAAGTGTTGCTTTTAGGTATAGTCAACATAAAATAAATAGTAAAACTTGATACATAAATAACACCTACACAACGACACATCAAGTTTTAGGCGCCGTTGTCGGGGAGTAAAGTTGTTTAATTCTTGTTTTTATTAGTGTTTTAGTTTAGTTTAGATTAATTTGCATATTTGTGTGTTTGATTTCCTGCATTGTATATTTTTGCATATTGTGTGTTTGTGTGTTTTCTGCATTATTCAAAGTACGCTAAAAAAAATTTAAACCAATACGGCGTATTCAATTTATTAGATATGGCGTATAATTTTTTTTCAAACCAATACAGCATATTCGACTCTATCATCAATACGGCATATTCAGTTCACTGAATACAGCGTATTAAGCTATTTGACAGTTTTCTTTCCTAGCGAATTTATTACAGGTTAAAATGGACGAGCACAACATTACTATGGAGGATTATATCAGGCTTGAGGAAGAAAAAGCTCGTAGACGTGGGAAAGTGTTTAATTGAGAAACTGCTAAGTATGGTAAGATCTGGTATGATGAAGATGTTTACGATCTCGTATCTGGTATGATGAATACATCGTATTAAGCTATTTGACAGTTTTCTTTCCTAACGAATTTATTACAAGTTAAAATGGACGAGCACAACATTACTATAGAGGAGTATATCAGGCTTGAAGAAGAAAAAGCTCGTAGACATGGGAAAGTGTTTAATTGAAAAACTGCTAAGTATGGTAAGAACTGGTATGATGAAGATGTTCACGATCTCGCATCTGTTGAAACTGAATTCTCAGCTATAGTCTTTAACGAAACATTAACATCTGAAACAACACTCTCGTGTGAGCCTACGGTAAGTTCTCTTAACAACGATGAAATAGACTTTAGAATATCGTTTGTCGAATCTGACGATGATGATTGCACGGTAATTTTTGACAAAAATTTATTTTCCTATAAAATATTTTTTGTCAATGATTTAAAAACGGATTCGGAAAATGATAATGATAAAGTCAATATGCCTTTGCTTCCATAACCCGAGCCTACGGTCAGTTATTTTGATGATTTAGACAACTTTAAAGATTTTGAAAAGAAATTTCCAGCCATTGTTTACAATGATGCTCAAACATCTAAATTAAATTTCTTAACTGAACCCACTTTAAGTCCTCAACACATCGATGAATTTAATTTAAAAGATGAAACATCATTATCTGAATGTGATGAAGAGGAACAAAACATTTTAAACTTTAATGATCTATTTCCTTTCAACATAGTTTATCCTGATGATTTAAAATCGGATAAGGACAATGATGATGATAAAATCAATATTGAACACTCTTTGGGGGATTTATCTGTCAAACCGTTACCTGATGTAATAAATACCAATGTTGGTGCCTATGCACATGGATAAGCTTTTGGAAACAAGTCATGATACATCTAATAAAATTTTCAAAACTAGAACTTTTATTAAAGGATTAAATTTTAATGTCATGCCTTGGAATCATCTTAATAAAGGGTGTCATTCATTTTCCTAATCATGAATTTGTATGTGCCATTTGGCATCCCGTTCTACCCTAAATTATTTTATAAGGATGGAATTAAATTGGGGCAAGTCTAACTTAAAGACTTTTCTGTAAACAAAAGTGCTTGCCGGGAGACAACCCGAAATGTATTTTCAATTTTCATCAAGCCTGTCATCTCCGATTTCCTATACGGCGTATCCAAACCCCATGGATACGGCGTATTGATTATCTGGATGTTATCCAGTATTTATTTTCAGCACAGTCTATATGACGTATTCATTAAATGAATACATCGTATATAGGTATCAATACGACATATCCTGGGGTATAGATACGGCGTATCGACTTCCTGTACAGATTCTAACCAAACGAATATACCAAAGATGGATTGCACTTGTTTTTCCTATATTTTATACAGTACCTCGTGAAAGAAAATCGACGAATATTGGTGGAGAATTTAAATATCTGGAGATCTTGAAGTGTTGGAGTCTTGAAACTTCAAGGCGGTTGTTCAACACAATCTTGCTCATAAACGCAACTTGGAGAATCTATCGAGCAATTATCAGGAGAGTTTCTCATTCTAATTCTTTTTAAATTCTCGTATTTAATGTTTTATATATATAACGAGGACGTTGTATAATTCAAGTGGGGAGATGGAATTAGAATGTTTTTTTGTCCTATTTTTCACATTAAAATGCTTAAATTATGATCAAATTTAAAAAAAATTCAAGCATACTTTTGTGAAATTACATGTTACAAAACCTGCACACAATAACCATTGTTAGATATTGTAAGGATTTAGCCTTTCCGTTTCCAAATGTTTACCCAAATTACACAAAATATGAGTGTGTCGGTGATGTTGTAGACTTTAAAACTTGGCTTGGTATATCACTTGAGACCGCAATGATAAGTACTATGGATTTAGATGGAGTAACTTATTTAAATTGGTAAATTTTAGGATTACACCCAAATCGCCTTTACATGTTTCTTATTAACTAACTACACTGGTTAGTTAGCCTCCCGTTTAAACCCTTTTCCACTCTCATCTTTAGAGTGATGATCCACTAGAACAACCTGTAGAGCCAATCCTTTAGGAATTTACACCAACTATTTGTTTTGTTACACCCTTACACCTTAACCTACCCTGTTAGATTAAGTTTAATTTACAGTTGCTAGTTGCTTAAAGTGTAAAGTTTGTATTTCCCGAGTCTTGTGTCATTTTCTATCTTTGGTGCGGTTGGAAATTTGCACATTGCAAATGGGAATGTATATTAGTAGTCAAAGCTCATGTGATTTTACTACCATCACAATTAATGGTGAGTCTAAAGAACGAAGAACTACCAAAGGAATTATCCCGAATTATTATGAACGTGAAGTTGGTGAAACTACATCGAGATTTAAAGAATAGTTAGCAAAAAAATCAAAAAAATGAGAAAAATACAAAAAGAGTGAGAAAGAAAAGTTTGAAGATAATCGTTTCGCAATTACCGAAGGAATTACACGAAGGATCGATTATTCGTTGATACGTCTTAAAAATCAACGATGTAAAGTATTGTACAAAGTGGAAGATATCGCCACTTGCCTTGTAGAGTATGTAAAGTTATGGGATGATTGGGAAGTTGACCGTTATGGGAACGCCAACTTAGGTTGTTGTTTTTGATCTATGATCAAGACGTCTGTAAATAGTTGTGTCTTTGTCATAGTAACGGTCGGGAAAAAAGTGTCTAGCAACTTGTATCTTAAGTCTTAATCTATTTGTTTCATATTTTTATTTAACAACAATTTGCTTCCCTCTCACCTAATGATTAGCCGCTGGTTTTACGCGAATGAGGATGTGATCGAGCGTGCATGTCTATTCCGTCGTTACGGCCATGTATGCATGTCTTAGCTGCCTCGTTGGTTTACGACTTTTGGTGAAAGTTAGAAGGTTCCTACCCTATATCATTCTTCATCCTAACCGTTGGTTAAATTCGAATGAGGATGTGATCGAACACACATGTCTATTCTGTCGTTACGGCCATGTATGTGTGCTTCAGCTGCCTTGTTGGAGTGGTACTTCTGGTGAAAGATTGTAGAATGATCAACCGTAAGCCTTTCCATACAAAAACCCATATTTACCTTTATAAACTTGTTACTCCTTAGCTTTAGCGGTGGAGATGTGTATCCTTGCCAAGCTTATGATAGAATACTCATCACGACCGAGCAATTGAGCGAATTAGTTACATGTTACCACATAGATTAGTTGAGTGATTTGAGTGTTTTCATCTTCCTATTTCGTGAGGTTGTCGCGCCGTGGGCTGACGTTTTCGCCGACGGCTCAAGCCACCAGCCACCGTACCTTGTGCTTTAAGAAATAACAAATTAAATTAATAATTTAAAAGCATTTCACACCTGATGTGTCGATATTTTTTATTTTTTTTTAAATGGCAATTTTTTTCACAACTATTTCACAATATATTTCAAAAATGCCTCTAGCGAGGCTTGAACTCACAACCTCTAAGTTGGTATGGAACTCACATACTCAATGATACTTGATAGCCAATTGAGCTAGCGGTTTACTGTATCTCGTTAACCCAAACGTGGGATAATTATGATTCCATATGCAACCCTACCTAATTGAGTAATGGTCTCTAAGCCCAAAGATACAGAGACGTCTACCTTATACGTACATGATGTTTCTTTACTCGTGGTATTACGTGGTTTGCCTTTTACATATCGACAATAAGATATATAAGTCGTCGATAAATGTAGAACTACTAGATGCATGTGGGTCGGTTTCCTATGACAAAATTTTGTCAAAACGAAAACTATATACGCACGAATACTACTTAGCTATCTTGTACTATAATGGAGTACAAAATACAATAAAATCTGACACAAGTAAAATTAGTTAAATGTAAAATGAAGACATACTGTTGGGGAAGAGGAGACATGCAGCATCTCCACCCTAAATTTATCATTGATTACCTTGAGTTTCTTATTTCGTTCATGAGTTCCCATATGCAAGTGGAAGGTGTTTTTCATACAAATTATTTTGCACACAATAATTAAATGTTGTAAGTGAGGTGCTTGTATAGCACGCAGTCGGATGTTTATACACTCTATTTTTTACTACACGGACCAACTAATTCACAGACTTGAGTTTATCTTCAAACAAACTCAAACCGGGTAAAAACACTTTTTTATAAAAAAGTAGCCACTTCAATTTATATTGCACTTAGAAAAAATTAAACTTAAAATCTGACACATTTCTATTTTCTTAAATGGCTGAGATATTATCTGAATAAACAAGACGCTCCAAGATTGAGGAAAAAAAAACACCAAAGAGAAGAAAAAAAACATAAGAGAGGACCCAAACTAAGTAGTACAGCCTAAAAAAGGCTTAGATATCTAAGTTGCGTTTAGTTGGAGGAAAACACCCTTATTTTTCACAAAATGTTTTGTGGAAAACAAGGAAAACAGAGATCACGTTCATTTCGTCGTTTTCCAACAAAATTCTCTGCAAAACACAAAATCCCTATTTTCTCCTTTTATACACAAAACTAGAAAACAATTTTATTTTGTTTTTCCTGTTTTCCTTTTATGACACTCATATCTATTTTCCTTTTATTTCCTACGTTTTATACGTTTTTATAAGTTTTTTGATGTTTATGTACGCTTATAGACTTTTTTTACGTTTTCGTCCGTTTTTTACGATTTCGTCCGTTTTTTTACGATTTCGTCCGTTTTTTACGTTTTCGTCCGTTTTTTACGATTTCGTCCTTTTTTTACGATTTCGTCCTTTTTTACGATTTCGACCTTTTTTTTACGATTTCATCGTTTTTTACGTTTTCGTCCGTTTTTTTACGATTTCGTTTGTTTTTTTACGATTTCGTCCGTTTTTTAAGTTTTCGTAAAAAACGGCCGAAATCGTAAAAAAATGGACGAATCGTAAAAAAACAGACGAAATAGTAAAAAAATAGACGAAAACGTTAAAAAACAGACGAAATCGTGAAAAAACTGACGAAACATAAAAAAACGGACGAAAACGTAAAAAAATGACGAAATCGTAAAAAACGGACGAAATCGTAAAAAAACAGATGAAAACGTAAAAAACTGACGAAATCGTAAAAAAAACAGACGAAATCGTAAAAAAAGGACGAAAACGTAAAAAAGCGGACGAAAACGTAAAAAAACAGACGAAAACGTAAAAAAACGAACGAAAACGTAAAAAAGGGAAGAAAATGGAAAAAACGGACGAAAATGTAAAAATACTGATGAAAACATTAAAAACCATTAAATAAATAAGATTCACCCAGTAGCCCATTTATCCCATTTGTGCCCGTTTTGGCCCGTACCCGTTTTGCCTGATGCCCGCGCCCGCCCGTTTTGCCGCCTCTATTTTTGTGTTTCGAATATGTCTTTATAATATTACAAAAGTAAATAGAGAATTGAGATAGAAACAACAATACTTGAACATGTATTCTAGTTTTGTAAAATGGAAAACACAAACACATGTTACTTTAACTAAACACATTTTCTAAATTTTCAATTGTTTTGTGGAGATGGAAACCCCTTCCTTTTTCCTACAAAACAGGAAACAGAAAATGATGGAAAATGTTTTCCAACTAAACGCAACCCTAGCATTTCCGGTTGATTCTTTTAGAAGAAATACGACTACACATCGAGAGGTTAGAGAGATGCTGGATACTAGGGAAGACATTGTTGGGTTTTATGACCTAATTAGCAATTAATTAACACGAGTACGCAGCGGAATTAAAGAACACATGTAGAACACATTAATTAACAAGGATAGAAGATGATTACCTTTTAGCACGAAACGATACACCGTTTAAAGGTAACCGTTAACTCCGTCTTCTATATACGCGTATGTATAATAAGCACACGAAAAACCTCCAAGATCTAAAGTAAGATCTCTCTAAGCTTCCACACACAATACGTTCTTAGCAAACAATGAAGTATGCTAGTACTAATAGTGTTTTAGTAAACGAACACCGCAACACTTGAATCAATCAACACGCGAGCTAACACCACGGTGGTGGTGGTACACGATCGCCAAACAAAACCCTAAAGGGTTGTTTGGTTTAAGTCGATCGGCAAAGAAGACAAACCGAAAAACCCTTTAGGTTTGTGGGATCGGTCGAACACAAGAAGGAAGAGAGGGGAGAGTATTAGGGATTTTTCACATAACACATCCTCAATAATGAACCTCAGGTCCTCCTTATATAGCCTACACAATCTTGGAGAACAAGCAAGCAAGCCCAAACCCTATTGGGTTGTGGGTTTCGGCTGACCAAAGGAGAAGGGGGGAAACCCTCACTTTCCTTTTTCCCGTTTTGCATATTAGTCCTTAATGTTTAACTTTTAAACATTTAACTAATATATTTATTTATCGTTTACTAAAAACACTAATTAAACATTGTTTACGTATTAACGTGTGCGTCCCCTTAGGCTCGAATAAATAATTCGGACATATATTATTTACGATGGACATATTCCAACAGCTCCCACTTGGACATGTAAATAATACAATAACATTGGTAAGCGTCTCAGAACACGCAATGCTCCCGAAATATTCGAGTATGGTTTCAAGGGCATGAACAAATGATTTATGATTTACAATCCCTTTGTTTCTGATACCGTTGTTAAATTGGATATGGATCAATGTCATTCCATATTAACGATTCTGTTTCTTCGTATATATGATTAATCAAGATTACCAAAAATCATTGAGACATATCTACCTGAGTTTTGAGTGCGGCCACACATACATCTGATTAATCCTACGAGGGGACCAGTGGTATCTTCTTCAATAATTTAAAGAAACAAATTCTGTATTGACTACAAGTGTCTAGTCATCATGTGACATAAACCATTCTGACATATCCCTTATTAGTTACCTTATTCAGGACAACTTAAACTAAATCAAGAAGGAATATCCAATATGCTAAAACTACTTGCGTCTCAAGTCTAAGGATTTTGTAATATAAAATCACGTACAAGATTACTTGATGACGTTGATCCATAAAGTGATATTCTTGTGGCGGGGAAATCCAATATTCATCTTATGAATATCATGTGAGTTTGGTGGACTCATCCTTAATATCTCCAATATCACCAATCACTCAGAATTGTCTTAATTTAACGATATTCCCATATCATTAATCGACAACGGATTAATTTAGAATAATACATTTATTATTCATGGATTTAAACATGCAAATATAGGACACAATTTTATAATATAAAATAACAAAAATACCAACGTATCATTATCATAAAATAAAATGTTTTACATCCTTATCCAAATACTAAACACAGATCTACATGAAACTACTAGCAGGACGAAGCCCCATGCTCCTAGCATGTTGAGTAAGCTTCCTATTTGATAAAGCCTTTGTAAAAGGATCAGCTAGATTGTTATCTGTGTGAACTTTAAGTATCCTTATTTCGCCCAGTTCAACACACTCGCGAACATAATGATATCGTCTTTGATAGTGTCTGGCGCCTCTCTGAACTCCCGGTTCATTAGCATAATGAACTGAGCTGATATTGGTTCGACAGTACATATTTAAGGTTCAATTATCGTTGGTACTATTACCAAGGCCCTGAGATAAACTTCTAATCCAACAAAGCTTCAATGGCAGTCTGAAGCAGTTTGTAATTCAGATTCTGTAGCAGACATTGCAGTAGTACTTTGCTTGAGCTCTTCCAATCCACTGCGCCTCCATTCAGAACGAAAACATATCCAATTTGAGACTTCGTGTCATCTCTATCAGTCTAGAATTCACAGCATCGCATTGAAATTAAACTCTAAGTTCTGTGATAGGTTTTCCCACCATAACCAAGCAACATATCTTTAGGGTTTTTAAATACTTAAGAATATTTTTCACAGCAGTCTAGTGAAGTTCACCTGGATTCTGTTGAAATCAGCTTGTCATATTTTACGCGAACACACATCATGTCTAGTGCATCTAACCGCATACATAATGGATCCTACAGCCGAAGCATAAGGTACATTCTTCATGCGATTCACCTCTTTAGGCGTTTGAGCACCTTATGATTTGTTCAAGTCAAGTCTTTCTTGCATGGGGATATGACCACGTTTGGAATTATCCATTTTATATCTCTTTAAGATCTTATCCATGTAAGCATTTTGACTAAGTCTAATTAATCGCTTCGATCTATCTCTATAGATTTTGATTCTAAGAATAAATGCCGCTTCCCCTAAATCTTTCATAGAAAAACACTTTCCAAGATAATTCTTTACACTTTGTAAACTTGGAATGTGATTACCCATGATGATTATGTCATCAACATATAAGATGAGGAATGTAACATTACTCTCACTAGCCTTTTGATATACACATGGCTCATCAAGATTTTGAGAAAATCTAAACCTTTTAATTTCCTCATCAAAACTTTTATTCCAGCTTCTTGATGCTTTCTTAAGACCATAAATGGATCTTTGAAGCTTGCATACTTGTCCATGGGATATTTGGATCAACAAAACCTTCAAGGTTGTACCATATAAATGTCTTCATCAAGATAACCATTTAAGAAGGTGTTTTAAATCCATTTGCCATATCTCATAATCATAGTATGCTGCTTATAGATATGAGAATTCTAATAGCTCTATGTCTAGTCTTTTTCATTCTTCGTTATTTGTTCCCTAGAGTAGTTTAGAAGTGAAAATTTCTTCGTAGGGTTAATTTTGAAGATTTTAGGTTTTTGCCCCTTTGTTCGGGATTCGTGCTCTCGTTTTCTAGCTTAATTTCATAATTTTTAGGTTTTTCTTAAACGTTTTAGTTTATTATTGTTTAATTTAGCTTTCCACACTCTCAAATCATTTTTCTCATTCAAACTCCAATCTTCCGACTGTATCGATTCTCCAGTCCAGCCTCGTTGGGGATAAACGACCCGGGAACATTCTATACTACTTCTCGATTTTATTGATCTTGTTGATTTTTAGACTTATATATATTTTATATTTTATCATATATTATATATTTAGTATAAAATTCGACGATCAATAAGTATATCTATTATCTAACACATTTGAATGTTGTACATGAATTATTCGAAAGCGTTAAATCATTTGATATGGTATTTGTTTTCTTTAGTAAAAAAAAATTGAATATGTTAGAGTGTTTTACTTTATTTTGTCGGTGGGTTTTAGTGTGTCTTAGTCTTGATATCCGCCATTTTTGTCCATAAAATATTTAATTGGATACCCGATACCCGCGGGGAAACCCAAAAAACCGACGGATAATATTAACTGGGTACCCAAAGGGTAATGAGGCGGGTACGGATGCAGATATTATAAACGGGTGTGGGTACGGGTACACTGAAACCCGCCCCGAACCCGACCCGTTGCCATCCCTATATCTACCTTCTTTGTTGGAACCATAATGAGAATGCGTGTTGCAGACTCTAGATCATAATCCCAAAAGGATAAAGGCAAAGTTGTAAGATTAATCATAGATCGCACCATGTCTAACAAAGTACGGTTTCTCCTCTCAGACACTCCATTATGTTGTGGTGTGTATGGAGGAGTAAGCTGTTGAACAATTTCATTAGCTTTTAGATAATCTTTAAACTCTTGGCTAATGTATTCGCTACCACGATCTGATCGTATTGCCTTAATGGTCTTCCCGAGTTGATTTTCAACTTCATTCTTAAACACCTTGAATGTTTCAAAGACTTCATGTTTATGCTTAAGTAAATAAATATTAACCATTACGACTATAATCATCCGTGAAAGTAATGAAGTAGCTAGCACCTTGTCTTGACACATGTCTAAGTGGACCACATACGTCAGTATGTATTATTCCAAGAAGAACTTTTGCCCTTTCATTACTATGAGAAAAAGGTTTCTTCGTCATCTTGCCAGATAAACAAGATTCGCATTTATCAAAAGATTCATCATCCGTTGATTTTAACAGCCCATCTTGTTGCAGCTGTTTAATACGTTTCTTGTTTATATGAGCAAGACGACAGTGCCATAGATAAGTAGAGTCCAAGTTACGCTTGACTCTCTTGTTGCTAACACTATAAATAGAATTAACGTTTGGTACAAGATCATGCATATCAATTTCATAAATACCATTACGAGCAATAGCATTAAAATAAAGAACATCATTCTTAGAAACTGAAATTCCATAATCCGTAAAACATTAAACAAATCCATTGGCATCCAAACGAGAAACTGAAACAACACCTCTAGTTATAGTAGGTGCATAATGACAATTGTCTAAACAAATCACAAGGCCATTAGGTAAAACTAAGTCAAAGCTTCCAATTGCTTCTACTTGTGCACGAACTCCATTGCCCACGTACAAGTAAAGAGCTCCTTGTTTCAGCTTCCTTTCAATCCTAAATCCCTATTTTGTGATACAAATGTAAGTATCACAACCAGTGTCATACACCAAGGAGTAATTATTAGGGAAACAAAATAATTCTATTGTGAAGATACCTAAAGAACTGGTAGAGCCAACTTGCTTCTTTTTCTTCAACAACTCATCAAGATAAACAGGACAGTTCCTTTTCCAATGTCCTACCTCTTTACAGTGGTGACAGGCATCATCCTTAGCTGGGCGCTCCATAGCAGTAGGCTTAGGGTTTTTAGGCTTAGGGATATAAACCTTCTTATCATTTCCCTTTCCTTTAACCTTATTATTGCCTTTTGCATTAAGCGATTTCTTATTGGCCTTCTGAATTTTGCCACCTTTAATCATCATTACTTGTGGTGTTTCAGCCTTTTTAGGTAAACCCATCTCATACTCAATAAACATAGCATGAATTTCACCAATTGTCTTCCTCATGTTATGCATATTGTAATTTCTTACAAATCCCACAACTGTGATATCTTGTGGTAGTACATAACCAAGACGTTCCAGTTTCTCCACATATCCTTTCATCTTAAGGACATAGTCAGCAACCGGTTTACCCTCCTCTTGTTTGCAAGCATGAAAAGATTGGATTAAGTCCAAATTCTCCACTCCAGGTTGTTTCTCAAATATAGATCTAAGCTCCTGAATCATATCAAACGGATAGTACAATTCAAACTGTCTATGTAGTTCAGGGGTCATACTCCCAAGCATAAGACAAGCAATCTCAGTATGAGCATCATATAGAGCTGTCCACTGAGCCACAATATCTGGTTCAGCAACAGGCTCAGGAGCAGGAGGTAAAGGCTGTTCAATGACATGGATTTTCTTCTCGACTCTCAAGACTAACTTAAGTCGAGCAAACCAGTCATTGAAATTATTACCAGAAAGTTTTTCTTTTTCAAACATCGACCTGAAAGCCGAATGGTTTATGTTTTGAACAGGTAGTGCCATCTACAAAAACATAAAAAGTTCAAGAATTTAGTATTTTCGATAATACTCCTTGAAGAAAATTAATTACCCATGTTTATTTAAATAAACAATTAATTTCCTAAGGTTAGGACCCAACTTGACATACCCCCACCACATCAGTTGATCTGCTAGTGATGGTGTATTCAAAAGGTAATCAACGATTGATAATTCACAACTATTGCAATTCCTAAACCATATGGGACTTACTTTATTACAATAATATCTAGTAAGCATGTTTCATCCCATCTATGCCGCGTGTTAACAGGTCTAACCACAACAACGCTAAGTCGTCCAATCAAAAACAGTAATTATGTAACACTCACCGTCTCACGGAAAAGCGTATAATTACCTTGCTAATGCAAATCTACACACGTCTCACGCATAGTAAAGAGCAATCTACAAGTGTTTTTACTAATTGGATGGCAATAACTTAGTTGAAAAGGGGTATTTTATTTGACGTGTCAAGCATGTACGAAGAAGCATGCATACATCTTCGTATCATTTGATTTTAGTAAAAAACTTTTACTCAATTAAGTTATTATTACGGTATCACCTATTATCATCGTATCTTATACATAAATAGTGAGACCTTAAAATTGATGATTCAACGTATCTTTAAATATAAAGATTTGCTTTTTATCGCGGGAAAAGATTAAAGAATGATTAAAAATTATTCAAATCCTAGACCATTCGCGACTTCCTACATAGTATACAAGGTAAGAAAACTACAACGTAGTCAGGTATTATAGGGTAATGGTGTCTACAAGACCGAAGTCTTGATGAGTCTCCCCGAACCTTATCCTTGCAACTATATAGTACTTTTGCAAATTACATCATTGATAAAAATTAAAACTTTAATTTAAAGAATACATTACAAACTATAAATTGTTAGTCTAGTCATGAAAGATTTTATATCGGATGTAAGCCGAATTCACTTTTGACCTTTTGCATTAGATAGTCCATAATAAATCTTATTTCGATAATCATTAGTCATGTTTATGTTTGTTTTCCGAAAAATCCTTTTATTTTCTCACAAGTCAAGAACTTAAAATAGAACATATAAACATCAACTAAACTAAATAACATTTATTTAAACACACTTAACAATTAAGGCATGCAAACATTAAATATGATCCTAATTATCTAATAATTAAACAATGTTTTTTTTATTCACGTAAATATTTTAACTATTTTAGGCCCCATTAATTCAATAATAAGGGTCTTCCCGAATTCTTGAATCATGGATCTTACCAATTAAGAAAATATTTAAAATTATGCGAATCTTGATCATATTTAAACCAAATCTTTTTAACAAATTAACAAGATTTAAATATTTAATATTAATCCATGATAAATTTGCATGATTTTATCATGGATCTCCATTAACAATTAACAAAAACTTAAAACAATTAACAATTAATACATTAAGTTTTATATAAAATTGCATACAACCTAGATCTCGTATAATTAATTTTATGAACCATAAAGATCAAATCTTTTTAACATAAAACGCCCATCGGGGCATTAAAATTAATCACGAAACCCTAATTTGTCCAATTTTATTCCTTGTAATTAAAGATTCTACACGATGGCTCGTGATGCCACTGTTGGGTTTTACGATCTAATTAACCAATTAATTAACACGAGTACGCAGCGGAATTAAAGATCACATGTAGAACACATTAATTAACAAGGATAGAAGATGTATACCTTTTAGCACGAAACGATACACCGCTTAAGGTAACCGTTAACACCGTCTTCTATATACGCGTGTGTATAACGTCACACGCAAAACCCTCCAAGATCTAAAGCAAGATCTCTCTAAGTCGACACACACAATACGTTCTTAGCAAACAATGAAGTATGCTAGTACTAGTAGTGTTTTAGCAAACGAATACCGAATCTTGACAATCAACCAAACGGAGAACCTCCCTTTTCTTTCTAATGGGTCGAACCAAAGAAGCAAACAAAACCTTTAGGGTTTTGAGTTCGGTCGAGCAAGAACACCAAAACACGAAACCCTTTGTGGGTTTTCTTGATCGCACGAACAAAGAGGAACAAAACCAAAAACCCTTGTGGGTTTGAAAAATCCTGATTCGAGAAGGGAAAAAATGAGAGCAAGAGAGATTTTAGGTTTTTGATATTCTCTCAAGTGTATGATGAATAATGACCCAAGATCTTCTGATATATAGGCTAAGCTCTCCACTCCACAAGGAGTGGAGTTCTCAACCGACTAAGAGAATGAGAGGAGTAAAAACCACCCTTCCTTTATTTGGTTTTTACTTATTAGTCCCTTAAAACTTTTAATGACTAATATTAATTTCTCATTTACTAAAAACACTAATTAAACATTGTTTACGTATTAACGTGTGCGTCCTCTTAGGCTCGAATAAATAACTCGGACATATATTATTATTCGAATGTTATATTTTGGATAATATTATGCAACTAATTTACTCGACGACTAATTAGGACTTAGGCCATTCTATGTTTAAATCGAGTTAGATGTTACTAAATTAGCCCAACACATATATAAACTATATTAGTTTTTAAAAGTGATTGGAATTGCCAAGTGATTATAGTTACAAGAGTGGAATCCCTTCCCCATAACCAACAAACCAGGTAAGTAACTATTCTAAAGATGAGGGTGGTGTTCTTTTTACATTAAAGTTAAAAAATTGATCTTAGAAAGCTTTGGAATGTGACGGAAGAAAATATCAGAGGCTCATTCAAGAACATTATGTTAGCTGCAACAACCATGAATTGATTAACCTCACAAATATTCGAAGTGATAACGAGATTCGAAAGAGAATCTGGGCTCAATGGATGAGCATGGGGCAAAGAAAACACAATTAATATACCACATGTTGATCATTCATATACTACTCAATCTTAAAAACTACTCCGGAGCAGGGTTGGTACCCCATAACAAATTGTAAGAGCTCTATGCGTAGGATTGATAGACGTATATCTAGCTAAGTCAAGACATGTTATAGTGCCCACTTCATCTTTCATTATTCCTCTTTCAATTGTCCTGAGTAATCTCCCTGTAAGTGTTAACGCCCAAGGCTGAGATACAGTCCATAGATTTACCTATAACTATAGGGAACCGGCTAGTAAATTGTCTATTGGAGCACCTTCTGGGGTATAAGGTCCATTCAATTCCAGTAACCCACTACAACAACCCATCAATATGGCTGCTGCACACCTGTCAAGTTCTGCAAGTTCATCTATCGGTATGTGCTGCAAGCCTAGAAAATCGTAATCAACAAATATGACTATTTAAATGAATTATCACATGCATTGAAGATGAAATTATATAATAATAATAAAAACTAACCATCTCCGTGTCCCACATAGATAAACAAATTGTGGGTTTTTAATATTTCTAAGATGTCCTTCACAACAACAGGTTCTGGTAATGGATTCAAACATTTCAAAATTTCATAGACACTGATGTATAAGGATTATAATAGTAAAATACTCACCTCCAAACGGAATTCAGCTTTTAAATATTCGAAAAGAGAACGTTCTTCAGACCTAGTGCCTGTGGGGTTTATAACATAATATGTGTAAGATGGATCTAATGCAGCGTAGCTTGGACGATCTCTCCCAGCCTTCCTCTGAATTTTGTCACATTTCAGGTAAGTGTAAAATATACTCGAAACCGAAGGCATTCGGTATATATCTTGGTTTTTTAATTCCTTCATACTTTCCCAAGGCAACATCTGTAGAAATAAAACAACCTATTTCAGGATATACCTAGATTACACATAGCTTTTCTATTTTCTTGCTTTCTATGTTAGATACGCTACCTGGATCTCCTTGTCAATCACCAAAATTGTAAGATTCGACACCCTATAACCTGGTTACTAGTGCGGAATAAATCCGAGCTTGAAGACGAACACAACCCAACATATTATGTATGACAGAAAAAGGAAAAGATACACAAGAACATAACCCTCAATATTAAATGTTTATTGAGTAAAGAAAAGAATAAAGTACAAAACCCCTCCCCCTCACCTCTTTTTATAGAGATGAGGAGGAGAACAAACAGGTTGGAAGAATAATGTATAAAACCCCTCCCCCTCACCTCCTTTTATTAAGATGAGGGAAGAATGGGCTTAGGCCGTAGAGAAACACAACAACCCTAATATGACTATAATTAGAGCTGACTTTACACTAAACCCCCTAACCTATTGACTAAAGTGAATACAATATCTAACAATTTCCACCTTAGTATCACTATTAGTCAATACCGATACGCAGCAACATTGACTTGTGCTGGAACCTCGGACTGGGAACCGCCTTTTACCAAGGCACCAGTAGCAATACCTGCTACTAACCTTAGCTCATATCTTGAATCTGTCAAGAGTCCTTTTAGCCATATTTCCTTCTTTCAAGCCTTAGTAAACGTCATATATCCCGCTTTAGTTGTTGACAAAGCCTCCATGTGCAGAAAATTAGCTTTTAAGCTTCCTGCACATCCCAGTATCATCAACCCGTACCTTGTGATTTATCTACCCTTGACAGTGATCGATCTTTCCATGGCATAGTCAAAATCCACAAAAACCCTGTACGTCTGTCTGTAATCCACGATCAAACTTATCCAACATACCCACATCTGTAGATGCTATGTCAAGTCTCGTGTAGACCACCTAATACTCCTAGCTTTTAACCGCATATATACATGACCACTTACCATTCTTTTCCATATCAAAGTCCTTTTATAGACTACCCTCCAACGACAGTATAAAGTGTCCCTCCAACAAAGTCTATACCAACTTCCCGTTGTAAAACCTAGACTGTGATACCCTCAGAGTATTACCACTCTGATCCTTGACGATCTCTATACCAAGTACATTTCCTTTTGCTTTATCCAGCAAACCTTTGGTAGCCCAGATCTCAACCTTGCATCCGCAAGAAAAAACCATATCATCTTTATAGAGAAATAGATGTATGAACATACCTGGTGTATACTCCCAGTAATAGCCATTGCTGTCGTCACTGCATTTCCTGCAACCGTTGCTAAGTACATACTGACCTAGCATCCATGTCATCTTTCAATCCAGCATTTCACTTGAAAATCACCTCACAAGCAACTGTATTATTGAAAGTCAATGACTCATGTGCATAAATCTTATCCACTGTAGAAACTACAAAAGCAACCTCATTACTGTCTTCTTTATAACTGAATACTTCCCATGCTGAGTGTCGCTTCCTATCACGTGCTGAATGATAGTATATCAAATCCTGAGTTTGTACTTCCTATGAACCAACTACATGATCGACATTCCCATCAGGTTTCACCTTAAATGTATGATCCTCCTGTGGTTCCAAGAATCAAGAACATTACCCATCTTGATCTTCCACTCAGTCTGTTATTCCTTTTCCTGCTCCTTTACCAAGCAGTCTGTGTTTGTCTTCAATTCAGGTTGATTGTCCTTCAACCGTCTTTGAGCCACTGCATTATCATCATTACTAACCTGAAAAACCTCAGCTTTACGATCCCCTTGAGCTCCCTGTAGTTCCACCTCAAACCAAACACGTTTTTCATCATGTACTCCATAGACTCCTTCAACACCAAGACTAAGTTGTTTGAACCCAACTTGTTTTGAACCTCCATGCTTTTGTACAATATTCTCATCGAGCTTTTTGATGTTTAACCTAGTATTCATATTAGCCATTCTTTTAACCATTTGCTAACCGTTTAACCTTTTATGAATTTACCTACACAAAACGCGATCTAGCAAAGTAACATGTTTGTAAAAAACCCTTGATTTATCGATATAACCCTAAGAATAAACCTTCTTAGATATTGATCAAACCAAGAAACCCTTCAAAAAACAAAACCCCTTCTTAATCAAATATCGATTAAACCTTGGAAATCAGACCATCCAATAAAATCGACAACCCTTGATTCAAGAAAGTACCCAACGCTTTTTGAAGTAACCCTTGTCGTACTTTTATTTTTGCAAAACAATTTCTTGTAACCTAAGAAACCTTGCAACCTCGACAAGTCTTGGACTTATTTTCTGACCCTTTGTTTATTCTGATAACCTTGTGATATAAACCTTACAACACCGAATCAAACAAAGTACCTTGTGCAATAACTCTAAATAATAATTTTTTAATTATTATTATTATTTGAAAACTAACCTCCCTTAAGTCTTCTACACCTTGTCGCGGACCCAGACAATCGAAGAACTCAAGAACCTTTAACATGTCGATACCCTGCTGCTCCTTGACGTTAAAAAACCTCAACACCAAGAACTTTTATTGTTGAAAACCTAGTAGCCCAAACAGAATAGAACCCTCATATTCCTTCCGAAAAAACCAAACAACAAAGATCTCTTCTTGGTCGATCCTAGTTAACCAGAGAACCCGCGAACTTGAGCTCTTGATACTACTTGTAAGATTCGACACCCTACAACCTGGTTACTAGTGCGGAATAAATCCGATTTTGAAGACGAACACAACCCAACAGATTATGTATGACAGAAAAAGAAAAAGATACACAAGAATATAACTCTCAATATTAAATGTTTATTGAGTAAGGAAAGAATGAAGTACAAAACCCCTCCCCCTCACATCCTTTTATAGAGATGAGGAGGAGAACAAACATGTTGGAAGAATAATGTATAAAACCCCTCCCTCCTCATCTCCTTTTATAGAGATGAGGAGAAGGATGGGCTTGGGCCGTAGAAAAACCCAACAACCCTAATATGGCTATAATTAGAGCTGACTTTACACTAAACCTTCTAACCTATTTACTAAAGTGAATACTATATCTAACAAAAATGACAACGGGTTTTCTTTTTGTAGTTGTCGATGGAATTAACGGCAGAGTTGAGACCGCTCGTTCCTCTAACATAATATATATACTTTGGCCTAACCAGCTTCAATATGACTGAGAAAATGAGAAACTCATTAATATCAAATTGAAGGGATAATAATAATAGATTATTAATGACAACAGCAGTAGCCTCACCGAATGATATTGGAAAGTCTTCCATCAACAGCACTAACGGGAATTCCATCTGCAAGGTCTTTTACAATCCACTAGTCGGGTACCCGCGCAATGCGGCGGTGGGTACTTGTGTGATTAAATTTTTCGGTAATAGTAATGTCTTTTTGATGAATTGCATTTATAGAATGAAAAAAAATGTTCAACAAAGGTTATTATTGAAAATTAGCTTGTTTTTTCTTATGAATTTAATAACATTATAAAAAGCTTTTATAGCAGGGTACCCGTGCATTACGGCGGCGGGCACCTTATAATCAAAATTTTTGTTAAGCGATTATATGTTTCTCACGATGTTAACTTTACGCATATAGATAGCTTTAGGAAACAACTTTACCACACATTATTTCATAAAAAATGGCAGACAACCCGTGCATCACGAAGCAACGACGATACGAAAACGGTGGTCACAACTATTGCTAGTTGTTTTGGACGTGTAATATTATATACAATAACATTTAAAGATAGAGAGTAGCGGTTTTAGCGCCATCTGATGGTGTCTATATTGCTAAGTTATGGTCGTAAATAGTGGTCCATTGCATGGTCGAAAAATGTGGTGTCAGAAAGTCTAACTACATAAAAGATTGGTTTCTATGACCCGCTTAATGTCATGTAAATTTCATTTAGTGGAGTTTTAAAGAAGAAAAAAAAAGATAAGATGATTTATGCATTATCATTTTGTATCATGTGTTATATTAAGTTTAGAGTAAATTGCAAAATGGTCCTTGTGGTTTGGCCAAATTGCAGATTTAGTCCGTCAAATTTCCAAATTGCAAAAACAGTCTGTATTTTGAAGGTTTGGTTCCACTTTGGGAAGTGATTTGCATACTCCATTTATTGATTGGCACACTCAAAATGTGTGTGTGTTGCCATTTATGCCCCTAAATTATTTAGTGGAGTGTGGAAATCAAGACACAAATACTAAGGGTATAAATGGCATGACACATAATTTTGAGTGTGCAAATAAATTAAGAGAGTGTGCAAATCACCTCCCTTCCACTTTTGGTCCTTGGTCGACCTAAAATGACTAAAAAACTCATCTGTTCTTTTACAAAAATCGCCTGTTAAGAGGGGTATTTTAGTCATTTCAGGTCGACGAAGGACCAAAAGTGGAACCAAACCTTCAAAATCCGGACTGTTTTTGCAATTTTGAAATTCGACAAACCAAATCTGCAATTTGGTCAAACCACAAGGACCATTTTTGCAATTTACTCTTAAGTTTATTTTTGAGTGAGGGATATTTTAAAAATATCATTAATTAATTGTAAATTTCATTTAATTATGTTTTAAAAAGGAAAAAAATAATAAGATGATTTATGCATTATTGTTTTGTATCATGTGATATATTAATTGTACTTGTTTAGTAAGAATGTTGATGATCAATTTTTTATTATCTACGTTGTTGATATGATATGCTTGCGTACATAAAGATTTGGTTGTGTATTGACTTTATATAGTGGCTAGGTTGATGAGGAGTTGAATATATATTTATTACTAATTACTAATAAGCATTGTGTGAGGAAATTTTTTAGGCCATGAAGAGGTTAATAAGAAACGTATAGTCTTTTGTTTAAGTGATGGTTATATAAAAATTTAAATTTTTTATGAGGCCCAAATGTTTTTATTGAGGCTTTATTAAGGCATTGAATTTCGGACGTTTTTTGTTGCTAGTTTTTGAATGAGGGTCGTGGTGTGTTTTTTAGGTTGTAGAGAGGAAAGAGAACCTGTTTTTTATATTGAGTTTTGCGTTGGATTTGTATTAATAATATACAACGGTTACTAATGTTTAAATGGGCTTTTTAATACATAAAAATTCGTTTTGTTTGAAGGAGCTATATGAATAGAAAGAGAGAGATAGTTCTTTGTGTTTTTTTTAAAAGAATGTATTGTTACAAACTTACAACTTTATTTTTAATAGACCGTAACAATTTTAGATTTAATTTTCAGAATAGAATGGGCTGTTAATGTTACTATGACCATGCGTTATATTCATATATTTTTAAAACTTTCTTTAATAAACAAGTTAAAATGTCTTAATTTTAAATGATTGGTGTCCTAAATGCATTATAATATAGTTTAAAAGTTTAGAATAGATACTTATTGACACTTAAATGATGTTTAATGAACCGTTACAAATAGATCACATGAATGCGCTTAAAGGGACAGTTACAAATAAGACTGTTACGAAATGAAGTGCGTAAAGACACTTTGATTTTCAGTTGTGATACATATGAACCAATAATATTAATATTGACAATGTTGCGGTTAATTTCCTTTTAAAGAAATATTTTTTGTTCTTAATTTTTTTTAAGACTTCAATTTTAGGAATGTCCTAATCCTTATAAGATAGTGAGAAAGTTAGAAAATAACTCATCAATTAACAAAGTTTCAAAAACAATACAAAAAAAAATACAATACAAAAAACTCAACAAAATATAAAAAGCAAGTTTACAAACCTTGAAAACTCGTTTTATACGTCGCAATTATATATATTTTCATCTCCCATCATAACATATGATTTTCATCACGACATGAAACAATCTTTAAGTCCAAAGTTTTACAAAGAATTAGATCTAACACAAAACAAAGAAAGCCTTTCGCCACAACATTTTCACAACAACGGTTTAAGGCTAAAACAACATATCAAGATCCGGCTAAGACCTGAAAACGAAACCACGAAACCACCATGACATAAACCAAAAACCAGTTCCTATTTGATCCCAATCACTAACCACCACAATCAAAACCACAAATACAAAAAGCACCGGCTAAACCACCTACTTCAAAATAACCAGCCAAACCCACCTAAACAATGCAAACCGGTCGTTGTGACGGCACATGATGTTGGCAAATGTGGCGGCAGAACTAAATGGTGGTGGCGGTGAAATTTCATATGTGCAGCAGCGGGATTTGGTGGTTTTAAAAGAGAGAGTGAGAGGTGTTTGTGCTTTTTAGAGAGAGAAAACATAGAGAGATGAAAAATAATGATTGAGTAATTTTATTCAGTGTGTTAGGTTTTTATAATCCTTATGTTTATGATTTACACTTAAATTGAAATGGATGGACAGTTACAAATGAACTACATTAATACACTTAAATGGACTATTACAAATAGACTACATTAATACACTTAAATGGACTGTTACAAAATAGACACTTAATTTTCAGTTACATTGACCTCAATATTGATAAAACATATACATTATAAACTTTCTCAAAAAAGAAATGTTTTTTACTTAATTCTATTTTTAAAAATTGGCTAAATGCTTTACAAAGTAGTTATAAAGTAGTAGAGATTTAAAATCAGGTAGTATTGTGTCAACGATCGTGTCGGTGCCCCAAGGGGCTTGCCACGATTCCCCTAGCCTTCCTAAGACAATCAACCACAAACATACTTAGAATAAAAAAATTGAACATTTCTACTGTTTTAACAGGTCACATGAAAAGAGAGAGGGTTCAAATAATGTAAAACGTATAGCAAAGTTGGTTCATTTGTTATACAACTTATTGTACAGTATTTATTTACTTTAACTTAAACAATCATATAAATTGTCATATTATAACTTAGGGCCCGTTTGGTTGAAGGGTTTGATACTGAAAATTAGGATTAGACCACAAATATGACGTTTGGTTGTTGGGTTAGGATTTTAAAGGGCCCGCTAAACCCCAATATCATGGCATGTTCAAATCTGAAGTGGGATGGTGGTTTTTGGTAAATCATGTATATATATGGCTTATGTGGCACATTTTTAACCTCTTATTTAGTTGATAATTTTTAAAATTAGTATATTTTTGTTTCTTAAATATTATCTTTTATATAATAAAAGAATTACATCATTTCGGAGTTTTCCATCAAATTGAATCATATGAATTTTAAAATTAGACCAATCAGAACGCTTGATTTTGCCACGTAGGCAAAATCGTGTGATCTGATTGGTCAATAAAAAGTCAAAATTAAATCGATTTGGTCAAAATTAAAAATTTGTGGTGGAAAAATATGACGAGAAAAAAAACATATAAAAATATATGTATCAAATTTGTGAAGAAAAAAACTTGAAAAAAGTGGAGGTAATTAATAAAAATTTAGTGATTTTTAATTTTAAATAAATTATATGAAGTTAAGTGTAAATTTATAAATTTACATGTTTTATTATAACTTTAAAAAATAAACAAATAACCCCTTAAACTTTATACCCGTAGACTTTATATTTTAAAATATTACAAACGTAAACAATTTTTTACTTCCAAACAAAGATTTAACAGTATCTAATCACATCCCAAATCTACCCGAAGACTTTTTGATGGATTTTTCATTGTCGGTCTGAAATTATGTTGTACAACCAAATAGAAAAACACCGAAGCACATAAAATATCATAAATTAATAAAAAGGGTTTTCTAGCTATTCATTGATGTGTTTGGAAGAATTGCATTTTTTTTCTTTTTGTTTAATACGTACTAAAATTCTAACATTTAAATTTCTCAAAAAGTCTTTATTCCATTGACATGTATGTATGCCTATAAATCATATATAACAATCTAGGCTACTTTTATATCTTAAAAAAGTGTTGGTGACGGAAAAATGGGTAAAACTCTTTTTATATTTGTATATGTATTAAAGATATACAATAGGTAAATCTTTGTTTGACCAAAACATATTGTATGTACGAAACATAATACTTATTTGAGTTTTTTAGCTTTCTATATTCTATAAATATTGACGATTTTGATAACTCAACTTGATGCTTTTAAATTCGATTGCGAAGCTAAATTTTTACATGTTTTAACACAAAGTGTGACCATTAATCTTAAGTATAGCTGACTCAATAATGCAACTAGAATCATAAAACATATACAATATCAACTGCATACCCAACGGTAAGATAACCAGCCTTCCAAAGTGGAGGTCAATGGTTCGAATATAACGAGGAGAAAACTAATCCCCTTGTGGCCTCGAAGGTTCACATGAGCCGACTTCGGGCTACCTAAAAGAGTAGTTTTGTAGAGATTAGTCGGCTCACAATGTCGAGTTAGTTAACAGGTAAATCAAAAGAAAAAAAAATTAGTAATTATCCTCAAGCTCATATAATATATATAAGATATGAATCTATTCTCTTCATATGATTTCGATAATACTCTATAACATAACTTATAAAACAAAATAAAAATAAAAATCATACATGTATTTAAAAAAACATAATGTCTAAACCCCGTGCGTGCACGGGCATTAAAACTAGTATATATATAAAATAATATATAAAATCTATACCAAATTCAAATTCCAATCCAAATTCAAATCCTAATCCTAATCTAAATCCGTAGCCAATCCCACTAACAAACCAAACGGACCCATAGACTAGTATCAGGGTCGTTACAGCTATGATATCTTTTGTCGCCATTATTTTGTATTTCAGGTTACTAAGTCATTAAAATTGAGTTGTCGTGTAGCCTAGTTCTACTATGATCAGGGAGAAAGAATGTTATTAATGAGAAAAATGACCAAGGTACCTTCGCTGATTCATGATAATGTTCATTTTAAAAATCTACCTTTATGGGACGGAACAAGAAATAGTTAGATTACCAAATTTTAACTGAAACTAATAAGTCTAGTATTCTATCAGGCTCTTAATCATGCGCGTGAAGGTCGTAATCGTCGATATGATCTTCTGAAATAGAATTTTGATCTGACATTAAGAGATGCAAAGCTGTATTCCTTTCATATGAATTGGCAGCTCGTGCATGGTCAATCACTTTTGAAGAATTTATACATTAATTTCATATGCTACCTAGATAGCATATTCCATGCGTAACAACCGGTAAATTTTCAAACTTATTATAATAATAAATTATCCTTATTATTATTTATATTTAACTTTTGAACATTTCCGAACTCATTTGACTTGAAAACGAGAACATATCTTGCAAATTGTGAAAAACCGCACACAACGCGTACCGACATGATAATAATTAAATTTATAATTGATTATCACAATTTATTTAATAAAAATATTTAATAAATTATTTAACATTTTATTCAAAAACGATTGTTAAAAACGTGAATGTTCAAGTTAAAGTTTTATTTTACGGACAAAGCTTACCCATGATACCCGATGGCTACCCAATAAATAACAAACATTTTAAATAAATTTTATAAAACATTTATAAAATACTAGTCGTGTAAAATATACTTTTCGTTGAAAAAAATTTTTTTTTAAAGCAATGGTATAAAATTTCGTGTCCTTTCGATCAATTGTCAATATAGCCTAAAACAAGTTCCCGAGCCTTAATAATACAAAACAAATTACAATAATGCCCGGTGATTGTTTACACATCGAGTTCAAATAATAGTGTTTAGATTTCGGTGAATATGGTCGTATATATATTCGTTACGAAGCTAATTTAATAATCTAGTGACTTTTATAAAAATTATATTGTTACAGATAAAGTATATAATTTTTACGGACTAAAAACTAGTAATTTTATAAGAAATGAAAAGAAAAGATAACCCCCTCCACCCTTTCTCTTCCCACTATAAATACCACAACCTCCTCATTTCACCTCATTTTGCACTTCTCATTTTCTTCATTTTAGAGAGAGAAAGAGAATTCTCTCCTCCTTCTCTCTAGAACTCTTTGCTCCCTCTCTCTAGAACCACCACCACCACCTCTCTCCACCGGCGACCACCACCACCGTCGGCCATCGCCGCCGTTCACCGCCGGTCGCCGCCGCCTCCCACTTTCGGCCGCCGCCCACCGCCGCCACCGTTTTTTTCTTTGCTCGTGTTTTTCAAGATTTGAAGGTTTACGTTTAGTGTTCGGGGTTAGTACACGACGTTTGGGTTGTGGTTAGGTTATAAAAAAATAAGGATTTTCTTCAAACTTGTAAGTAATCACTTAACTAATCTTTTTCATCTTTTTATTTTTTATTTTGTATATAAATAGTAATGTTTGGTATATTAAGCATACATAATACCCATTATTGATTATAGAGTAAATTGCAAAAATCATCCATGTGGTTTGTAGTTTGCGACACTAATCATCCCTAGCTGATACTATTAGCACTAATCATCCCTGAGTGGTGAAATGTTCGGCAAAAATCATCCCTATGATTAGTGCCAATAGTATCGGTTAGGGATGATTAGTGCCACAAACTACAAACCACAAGGATGATTTTTGCAGTTTACTCTTGATTATATATGCACTTTTGGTATTGATGAACCAAAAGTGGGGTCTCGGGTCCGTTATTGTATTAAAATGATATTTTAGTGTATGTATTGTCTAAACGAATGTTGGAATTTTATCGGATCATTTTAGAGATAAAAATAGTTGTTTTACAAAATATAGAAACGTCCGATAAACGAACGGGTCATGCTGAAATTTTTTAAAATTTCTATACTTAGAATATTTTTCACATTTTTCATGAATTCCGATAAAAAGACAAAATTTATAAATTTTATAAAACTTTTAAAATTTCCTCTAATAATAAATCGCGCGTTTCTTTTAAATGGAAATGTCTTATTTTAAAAGTAGAGGTTTTCGGGAAAAGTATCGAAATATAATGTTTTAGATATTTACTTAACTTTTTCATTTTCATATCTAATTGATATACTTTAAACTATATACTTTCACTACTTTGATCTATTTTATATATAATACATACAATGTATTATATACTTGATTGGTTCATATATATTATATATTAGTTGCAAAGGCCGCCCGATGGGCGGTTGCGAGTATCCAAAGAATAAATAAAGTAACAGTTATTCAATTGCGATAATCGTAAAATATTTAGAGTGAATAAAGAACGATAAGAAATGAATGGTAATCTGATATGAGGAAATAAAGCTTAATAAAGTTTGCGTCATTACAAAGTATACAAAAATGTGAAAACAGAGACGATACAACTTACTTCATCATTAACTGACTAAATTTTAATACAAAGATCAAGTTTTCTTTATTTGTTTTACTTACCTTTACATATAGATGGTGTCTCAGTTTAGTTAGTTGACGACGTAAGTTGTACTTGTTACTTAAGTTTCATTGTGCTTGACCAAAATGGTTTTATTAGTAGCTAAAGTTATATAATGACATAGAACTAAAAAAGGGTAAGGAGTCAGATAAAGGTATTCATGTTTGATATGGGTATTTACATAATGTAAAAGGGCATACACAACTTTGTTAGACTAAAACAATCCATCCTACTTTAAAATTTAAATATGCTTTCATTTTTAAGCATTAAACTTTCATAATCTTAGAAGTGCTAAAGAAGTCATTTTTATTATTTAATAAATGACAGTTTACATTTCTTTTTAGTATTTTGATCATAAAAGGAAACAGGTCCATTTGATTTATGTTAAAACTTTAAAAAGGTCAAACGGGTCAAGATGTCTTAAAAGGAAACGGGTCAAAATTAGTCAGATTAGTATTCTTAATGCATAAACCCCCCTAAAAACATTTATACATAACATGTTTCGTGCCAACCAGCCCTGACCATTTTAACAGAATATAATAACTCAATTTGACCAGGTAAAATTATTAGTTAGTAAAAGAGACGTCAAATAAGAACCTCGAGCTCGTTTGATTTTGCTATAAGGTTAACCACTTCAGACTTTCCACTATAACTAATAAGGACAACAAACCTGGCAGTCTCGGTGCTACTTGACTATATCATTCATTATCTTTACGGTGTTAGGCCTAAAACCGCTCTGTAATAAAATGAGCTTCATGAGCAATCACAAACTATAACACATAAGATAATATAATAGAGCAAATAGAAAAACTACATGCTTAATTCAATTAATTAATGATCTTCAACTGCTATTCATGGCCGGGCTTGCTTGGTTTTTTTAGTAATACTATTCGAACCAGCATCCTTCAATTTATAACAATGTACGAAAGAGAAAAAATGATATGACACATGAGTCTGAATATTACCTCTGCGAGCATATGATCTGCCTCATCAAACAAAAGAATGTTCAAACACGATGTGCCGAGTTTCTTAGAAAGAATCCAGTTATTGATTGTACCAGGTGTGCCTATAACCACTTGTGCTGTTACTGGTGCTCTCTTATAGGCTAGAAGATTCTCTCGAATCGCTAACTCTGATGTTATGCCACTAAACTTTCCCATCTTCTGCAGCACCTCCATATTCTGCAACATGATTTAAACTATCGTGAATCAAGAGGCTTATAAAAAAAATAGAAGCATGCAAACACAAACACCCTCAAACACCTCCCATTATTCGAAATAGAGAATTGAAGCTTATACTCTCTACATCCAAAAGCAATTTACTATTGTCCTTGTCCAAAAGATGATTCCTATGCCCACATTTTTGTAGATACATAATATCTAAGTGTTATTAGTCAGTCTTCTAGATCTTCAGCCTAGCTAAGTGTTACAAGTATTGTGACAGGCTGACTTTGGAAGAGCAGAACTATACATGACAGACCCGCTAAAATAATGTCTTTACAAATCTTCTATAAGTTTATAACTCATGTTTCATGTTTGAACAATATCATTATACTATAAACACTGCTTTCTGAATCATATCATTTCATGACCCAATGACAACTAAAACTTGGTATATCGAGCACACCTGGGAAAAAAAGTCTATTCCCAAACACCCCTAATTAGTAATTACACATCTTCAACGTCACATCTTATTAGAGCCGCTAGCTAGTCGTCCCCTTTTTTTATTGAATACTAAAAGACCACATCCAGACACCCTTAATTACAAAGGTACTGTCATAATACACTGTGATCACCTAATGTCTGCTCATGCAATAAAAGTAGAGACAATTGACCATTCCTCCGCATTTAATTTTTTATCAATACGTACGCTGTCAATCAAACTGAGTATAGGTGTTGAGACGGGCAGGTGGGTTAATGGGTAAAAAGTAGGTCATTTTTAGTAAAGGCAGAACGTGTTGGGTTAGGTTGGGTTGGCCTACATACAGTTTTATTCTCCTTTGATTATTATTAATGTGTTCATAATGATTCCAAATACGCTATCATTGAAAATATATAGATAAACTGACCTAAAGCAGTTGTATGCATTTATAAAAGTGGTTTGAGTGACTTTCAACTTCTTTTACCCATTTACGCTAATCTCCTCGAGAGAAAACATAACTTAAAGCAATCCACTCATAATATATTGGTTGAAATTGCCACCTATTACTTTTCTGGACAAGCAAATAAGACGCAATGCTGAGTTACTGTTGAATCAAGGACTGTTTGGTATTCTATATATCATAACTATTCTATATATCATGCTTATAGCCAACCCTAACCCGTTTATTTTCGTGTTGGCCTCGGGTGGTATTTTGTGTCATGTTAGGAATTGCACCCCTTATAGCCAACCCTAACCCGTAGAAATTTCAAAGTGAAAATTTAGGTTATCATAACAAAAATGTTAAATTCACTAACAAAAAAATTAATTTGAATAATTTTTTTGAATATTATCACCTGTAAGATGGATGATTATTCCAATTTGTGTTAGTTGCTGCAACTCTATAAGATGCCACTGATGAAGAACTTGTTCAATAAAAACTTGCTCCATAAGAGCTTGATCCAAAATAAATTGTTCCATTTTTCCGTAGTTTTTCCATGTACACCACCAAACTCTGAAAAAAGAATGATTGGAATTCAAATTTATTACGAATCTAATACTCAAATTTCCATGAGAATATACATATATTGAGTCTTTCAAAATGGAACACTCATATACCGGAAGAGTTATACATTGATGAACCACCACCTCCAGCATAACCATTAGTACCACTTCTGCCACTACGGCTTGAAGTACTACCACTATCACAACGCTTAGATTCTGTTGTATCCATAGACTGAACACAAACAACAGCAAAGTTAAATAAAAAAGCTCGGTTATAGAAAACAAAATTCGGTTACAGAAAAGAGTAGAACAACATAGGTTCCATATGCCTCATGCATCTCCTTTTTCTTTTCAATGTGGGGCTTGTGCAAGCGAAAAAGCTATTTTAGTTATAGGTTGAAACTAATAGACACAAATGGTGATTAAACTCTACAACAATCATATGCATTGAGAGATTACTAAATAGCATTCTAACCTGAAGTATTCTTCTGAGATGCTCGTTGGCTAAACACCATGCCCAAATCTAGGAACAACCTGCACTTTAGAATAAATTATACAAGATCATGAGTATCACTCACTCATAATCACTTTGCTTATTAAAAGAATTCAAGTTCATGGAAGAAAAATCAAGTACAATATACAATGCATTTTCCACACATTACAGGGGCAAGATGGGTGGTTTCGGCAGTTTGGTACAGGTGTTTTTAAGTAAAGGGGAAGTCACAACGTGCAGGCTGACCACAAACACTTTCACCCGATTTTTTAATTAATTCATGTAGATGATTAATGCGTCAATAATGAGTACAGACATATCGTTAAAACAGTACTCCGAATCTTCTGCATTAAAACTAACCTTTGGGCGTATTTGAGTTCATTTGACCCGTTTAACCCATGGTAAGCATTTCCATCATCAAATTGCCCATAATTATCATCCCAAGATGTAAATGTTTCATTATTCCCTTCTCCTTGTTGACCAGCTTAATCTGAAAATTATATGCATACAATCTTATTTAGCATATGAATGTTATAACCTAATTAGATTTTTTAGAGAATGATAAAAACATGATTCCGACAAACTGTTAATCACCATAAGATGCAAGAAGATTTGAAATTTAAAGTTTGTTAATGTCTGAATAAGGCACACCCTTGACTTTGCGGCTTGGTTAATTTTGTTCTTGTATACGTCTAACTTCTAAACACTCCTGATCTAATTGAAGTAGCATCTTATCCCTCTCCTCGTCAGTTTCACTAACCATGTTCAAATTTTGCATCAATAAAACGAAAAAGTTACTTAACGATTAGTTTGGTTCCGGAAAAATTTGACAATGGTTAGTTGTTTAATCTCATACTTAAGGCTAAAACTGTTAGTATTGAGAGCTTCACTGCTTTCTCATCTCCCTTTCAATTCTCGTTCATCCTTATTAACGATTTCGACCTAATAGTATCTTATCTAATATACTACCTACTCTTCTCCCTTCCGAGGTCTCGGTCATTCTGATCGCAATGATTCACATAAGAGTATAAACAATGAGTTACTAGTCCCTAGTTGCTTATTTATTTCGAATGATCGCATATATGCAGATAAATGTTAAACAACAGCAATGTTCTACGTAGCAAAATATGAGTTTATAATCATACCCCTTTTCAGCCAATATACTCTGCAATTTGTCAATTGGCTGTGGTACCAAGCATCACACCTACATTCGATAAAGAATCAAACATCAAAACCTGAAACACAAACACATCAAATCAGTCCCAAATTCACAACAACGAAAAAACTCAAAACTGAAAAAACAAATATCCATTTTCAAAGAAACTGATGAACAATTTAACCTTAGAGACTGTAAGTTTAAGGTCATCTGTTTGTGTAGGTGCAAAATAACCACCCTGTATATGTCAAAAACATCACCATTTTAAATATCAATAACAGAAAATAACATAATACGTACAAATTTATAAAATCATCATGCAATATAATTTACTTTGAGAGATAGAGGAAAAATCTGCTTACCATGGTACATAAAATCATAGCAAATTAAGGATTCAATTTCATTCTTAAAATTGATTTGATTGTTACTTGATTTATCGACATGGTACCTAAAATCATATCAAATGAAGCTGAGAAATTTGATAATAAAGATATTGATGGATGGTTAGTTCTATTCTATTATGACAAAAAATAAAAATAAAATTATCTTAGAAGTAAATAATTAAAAAAAATACCTATGATTAGTAGATGATATAACTTGATCTTCGTATGTGTTTATTTAGGTTTTTTTTGGGTGTGAATGATTATTTATGAGACACTCTTGTTATTCAATGCCGAGGGAATAGGGGTCAAATTTTGGTTGAAAGAGAGAATCATTTCAGTTGAAAACTGGTTTTGAATTTAAAATTTCGTTTAATTATGTATTTATTTTTTTAAAACTTGTCACAACTATCATCGTGGTCTAATGGTAATTGCATATGTTGTGAATGCATGGACCAAGGTTCGAATTCTTTGGTGGCATATGTTTTTAACATTAATGCAGGATTTACTACCTAGGTGGAATAGAATATTCCTACATGGAATTCGCAGGTGCATACGTGGATTACGATTGAATACGTGGAATCAATAAATGGTGAAGTGGATTAAAATATGGGTGAGGTGGTATTGTTTAGTGATTATGTGGCATTATTGTTGTCATCATTCTTATATATCCACTTATTATTATATATAAAAAATAAAAAAATGTAAGATGGGTTATATAATATACATTTTTTGTATTATTTTTAATTACAAACTATTTAACCAACCACCAAGCCAACTGTGTAAAATCTTTTATCAACAAAACGACGTCAAAGTAACATCGTTAGTAAAACTCTTACACATTAATCCACACATGTGTGTCAAAATTCTAAGATAAGCTTTATCTTCTAGGTTAAGCCGTTCGGTTGTCGTTGTGTTGTGCTTCTTGACTATTTGCTACTATATACTCGACCTTTACTTTGAGGTGAGTTTATAGCCCCTCTTTCACTTATTTTACATTACTTTACAAATCTCGAAGGAGAATACATGTTCGTTACAACTTGTTTACATATTCATTTGCAATCTCTTTTACATACTTGCTTACATACTTGATTTCGTAACTTGTTTACATACTCGTTTACATACACATGTACAAAACTATTTACATACTCATTACAACTCGTTTACAAATTTGTTACACACTCATTTTCATATCTCACGGTGGGATACAATACTTGTTTTCACTCATGGACGCAACGACTTTACTTTGATTCAAATGATTACGGATTAGCTTAAGTTGCATGAACTGTTAATTACTTGGATGGTAAGCGCGAATGTTATAAGATAGATCTATTTGGGATTGACAATCCCCGTTCGGGTGATTAGCTCACTAGTTTTGGCGATACCGAACTAACGAACGTAATACCATGTCGGAGCACTATTGGATTGGTGTCTACAAGGCCAACAACTACATTTACATGAACACTTACTGTGCCTTGAATAAAGTGGCATACACACAAGCCTACGCTGCAGTTTTATAAACTTAGGGGTATAATCGTAATCACATATGATGACTATTGTATTGGATACAACGGTCATGCATACTTTACAAAAGCTTTGGTCCAACTATACTTACATTTTTGTGACTATTGTATGGGATACAATAGTCATACACATCTTTGATTCCAACATTTATACTTACGTTTTTGTGACTATTATAAGGATTGAAATGGTCATGCATACTTTACAAAAGCTTTGGTCCAACTATACTTACATTTTTGTGACTATTATAAGGATTGAAATGGTCATGCACGCTTTACAAATCTTTAATTTCAACATTCATGCTTACATTTTTGATGACTATTATAATGATTGAAATGGTCATATACTCTTTATAAATCTTTGATCCAACATTTACATTTATAAAAATCTATGAACTCACCAACTTTATGTTGACACTTTTAAGCATGTTTTTCTTAGATGAAATAGATGCTTGGCTTACTTGATGTGGATTGGAGTCCAAACTTTACAAGATTACTTTTCAAACGACGCATTTAGAGGTCGTTCTCTCATGTCTTGTGCAATGATATTATGAAGTAACGCTCCCGGACACATTTCTGCTGCGACCCAATTTAGGGGTGTTACACTAGGTAAGCTTTTTGATTCCTTATTGTACGCGCTTCAAATGAAAAAAAATAAAAATCAACTTCTTTAAACATCTGTAGTTTTTAAATCAAGAAGCAACAATCCTAAGATTAATCTGGGACGGGCGGATGGCTTTGGCGGCTTTAGAATGGGGAAAAGGCCTTTCTTTAAAGCGAGGCCCTTCATTCTATCTCGGGCATTTCCATGCTGCAATTAGTAAGCATTCCTTTTCTCGTATTAATTACTGTAGATTTAACAAAGAGTAAACTACATTGTTGGTCCTTGTGGTTTACGTTGACCGCAGCCCTTAGTCCCTTGACCAAAAAAATTGCACCATTCGACCTTAAGTGGAAAACGTTTTCCGTTGTTAGTCCTTCACTTTAACTGGGCCCACAAACAGATGTTAAGTAGTTTAACCACAAGGGTAAACCCGTATTTTCCAATCTACCTATAGCATTTAAAGTTATCACCTACCTTGTCATTTCAATCCTAAACTATCATCTTATTCAAATCACCCACATCTTCATCTTCACCTACCACCACCACCATTCTTATCACCTCCGGCAATAAACCGTATTTAGTTAACACTTTTATTACATATTTCAACCAAAGTATCATTAAACAAATGTTTCTCATTCACCGTTTAAACCAAACCCAAAACTGATATTAAATCTACATATTCATAATAAATCAAATCAAATCAATACTCACATTTTTTTAGAATTTACTAGGACAACGCATAACACGGATTATATAAACATGGACCAGTTGTAATGTTTAAGCCATTCATTTAATTGTCTCTAGTTTCAGCAAATCCTACCATTTCCGGCGACCGTCAAAAACCCCAAATTAAACACCGATATAGTCACTCTTTTCTTCTTTATTCTTGCGGCCACAACACACACTCCTTTATGTATCTCACTGTTTCAACCACCTCGTATCTTCCAAACACTTTTGCTTTCTTAATGCTAAAAGCGAATAACAAACACCTTTCACATTTCCTTTTCTTTTCTTCAGCCGCACAACCAAAATATATTTACAAGGTTTCGACTAATGATTCGACTATAGGTTTCGACCTCAAGATCTTTTTGAAAGGTATCGGGTAGGTTTGTTTTGTATTTCATTTGTGTTTTGCTTAAAGATCAATGATGGGTTTTGTTCAAACACTTAAGATCTTTAAAGGTCTTTGACCGAATATGAGGTCTTGTATTTTTTTCTTTTTGACTTCGAGTCTTGTAATTCGAAGATGGGACACTAAGATTGTAGTTTGTTTTGTTGTTTGTAGATGTAAATCCGAGGATGTAATTGAGTTTGGACAGACGTAGATAGGTTATGTACCTTTGTTGTTGGGATAGTGATGATGTTGACTAAAATCTTGGAAGACAGTGAGTAGATGATGGCTTGGTTTGATGGGTTATTATTTTGGATAATAGATGATCTAGATATATATGCATTATTTTTAAGTCATTGTATATTGTTTTTTTATTTCGATGATAATGAAAAAGAAGATGATAATGGAGTGAGGGAAAAGTCCTTGAAAATGGAGATAAATAATGGATGGGTTTCGACTTTCGATTATACAGGGTAGATAATTTTGGATGATGGAGGATGGTGGGTTAGTGTTTGTGGATTGAAAGTGTTTTTAGTTTGAGGAAGATGATGGATTTATATTTGTGGAAGATGATTTAGTCAAACACACCCGGTGATAGATTTAAATGTTATAGGTAGATGTGAAAAGACGGATGTACCCTTCTGGTTAAACTACTTAACATTCATTTGTAGGCCCAGTTAAAGTGAGGGACTAACAGAGGAAAATGTTTCTCACTTAAGGTCGGATGGTGCAATTTTTTTTGTCAATGGACTAAGGGTTGCGGTCGACGCAAACCACAAACGGTGTAGTTTACTCTTTGACAAAATAGCGTAGTCGAGCTCGTTAACCGTTCAAAATGAGTAATGTTAGGCTGAAAAAACTTTTTTGTTGAATCTATCTATTCATCTTTTTGTAAATTGTTAGTTTATAAAATATAAATTTATCTATTCATTATTTTGTAAATATATTATTTCATCAAGAATCTAATTTTTTGAGTAAAATGATTTAGGTTGTTTTATGCATTATAGATTAGTTTTATGCAACTTTCATATCGTTTGACGATTTCCGTTCAAGCTCTCTCTTTCTTTTTTACCTATTAACCTAACACAACCCATACCTCTATATATGTCCAGGCAGAATCTATAGGAAGACACATGACTTCAGTAAAGCTAAAGAGGAACTCATACAAGTGGAAAAACTCTGTCAACTTGTGTCTTGTAAAAAGTGCCAGTTGATTCTTAAACTTGAGATTAGCAAAGAGTGTGTAAAACAAAGGAGAAAAAATGGTATCACTAGTGATATAACAACGGCTATGCAGGAGTTTTGTCTGTTGAAGTTTTGTTAAGAGAGCACTTAAATGCTAAACCTTGTGGGAAGGGACGCGAGAACTCAAAGTACCGATGTAGATGTTGGGATTGTACCTGTCGTTTTTCTTTGTTGAGTGTACTTAACGAAAAAGGTAACCATATTATACTTTTTTACTCAAGTATCCTTATAATTTTGTAGTCTTCTTTTTTCACTGAAGTATCCGTATTATACTTTTTTTTACTGAAGCATCCTTACATGGGCAGGTAAGGACTATGTGTTCAAGGATGAAATAAGGAAAGCGCGTGATGTATTCCTAGAGAATATGTGTTTTGTAGTTAGCTTGAGCTCCCTTCCCTCATCAGAATCTCCAAGGACGTTGTGTGAGTTATTTGAGCTTGTTATGCGTAGGGAAATTAGAGTTGTTCATGCAACACATATTGCCGAGCTTATTTACATAATAAGTTGGGTGGCATGCACCATGGGTGAAAGGTATTAACGTTATCCTTTTGAGCTCACCACATCCCTACTATTATTGGTGGTATGTCGTTATATATCTGTTCCTTTTTGTTATTCTAGCGATGGTGACTTTCTTACTTCCAATGAAATGCTTATAGCCACTTTGAAGCACGTGTTAATACTATTGAGTGAGACTCCCGAATTACACAAAAAGGTAAATATATAATTATCTTTCTCCTTGTTAGAAATAATTAAATTCTACCCGTTTAAATTTCCTAAGCCATATGTCCGATTCATTTGGCATATTCGATCGAATCTAATCCTAAGCCATCATTATAAAATGGTCACAGATTGCACAACTTCTGGCAATCATGTATCTCCCAAGTTGCTTCAACAAAACTTCATTGTCGATTTCTGAGCATTCTCTTACCCAATGTCATTGGGCAGGTTTTTTTCATGAGTTAACAGTTAATTCGGGTGTTAATTATTTGTTTTCACGTAGGCATTCTCTGACCCAATGTCAATAGGCAGGTTTATTTCATGAGTTAAAAGTTAATTCGGGTGTTAATTATTTGTTTTCACGTAGGCTATCTAAGGTATATTAGCCTCTATACATCATTAAAATGATAGCTTGCTTATTTTCATTAAGTAAATTGTAGATTTTAAGCTAATAAATATTTTTAATTTCAAGTGTATGGCGACGGCTGTGATCCAAACGATAAATTGCATAGGTATGTGTTATGGGTGTGGGCGGATTGATACGCAACACTTTTTGTCTAACTTTACTTAGTTAGCATGTCGAATGTGATAGATAGATAAACAAGCGTCACCATAAACCACCGAAGAGCTACTAATGGAAATTCATGTTCATGACTCTAAAGTAGTTATTTTTCACGAATTAAAAGTAAAACAAAACTCTAATCGACCCATTTTCTAATCTCCATCACGCAGGTTAACAACTAGTTCGGATGTGGATCTTAACGAATTTGTATCAATGTTTTATAGTCAACTTCAACCGCATACTATATTGGTGATAAATATTCTCGGAGATAAGTACAAGAAATTGTTGGGGAAACAACCATTTTATGTGCCTTCGGAAGATGCTGCCTTTTTTATGATCTCAATATTTAGCTCAACGCGTAAACCACATCAACAAGTGGTTAGCTCAATGCGTGAACCACATCAACAGGTGGTTCACGCGTTGAGCTAAATCTTGAGATCATAAAAAAGGCAGCATCTTCAGAAGGCACATAAAATGGCTGTTTCCCCAACAATTTCTTGTACTTATCTCCGAGAATATTTATCACCAATATAGTATGCGGTTGAATTTGACTATAAAACTTTGATACAAATTCGTTAAGATCCACATCCGAACTAGTTGTTAACCTGCATGATGGAGATTAGAAAATGGGTCGATTAGAGTTTTGTTTTACTTCTAATTCATAAAAAAATAACTACTTTAGATTCATGAACATGAATTTCCATTAGTAGTTCTTAGGTGGTTTATGGTGACGCTTGTTTATCTATGTATCACATTCGACATGCTAACTAAGTAAAGTTAGACAAAAAGTGTTGCGTATCAATCCGCCCGTACCCACAACATATACCTATGCAATTTATGATTTGGATCACAGTCGTCGCCATACACCTGAAATTAAAAACATTTATTAGCTTAAAATATATAATTTACTTGATGAAAATAAGCAAGCTTTCATTTTAATGATGTATAGAGGCTAATATACCTTAGATAGCCTACGTGAAAACAAATAATTAACACCCAAATTAACTGTTAACTTATGAGAAAAACCTGCCCAATGACATTGGGTCAGAGAATGCCTACGTGAAAACAAATAATTAACACCCAAATTAACTGTTAACTCATGAAAAAAACATGTCCAATGACATTGGGTCAGAGAATGCTCATAAATCGACAATGGAGTGTTGTTGAAGCAACCTGAGAGATACATGATTGCGAGAAGTTGTGCAATCTGTGACAATTTTATAATGATGGCATAGGATTAGATTCGATCGAATATGCAAATGAATCGGACATATGGCTCAGGAAATTTAAACGGGTAGAATTTAATTATTTCTAACAAGGAGAAAGATAATTATATATTTACCTTTTTGTGTAATTCGGGAGTCTCACTCGATAGTATTAACACGTGCTTCAAAGTGGCTATAAGCGTTTCATTGGAAGTAAGAAAGTCACCATCGCTAGCATAACAAAAAGGAAAAGATATATAACGACATACCACCAATAATAGTAGGAATGTGGTAAGCTCAAAAGGATAACATTAATACCTTTCACCCATGGTGCATGCCACCCAACTTATTATCTAAATAAGCTCGACAATATGTGTTGCATGAGCAACTCTAATTTACCTACGCATAACAAGCTCAAATAACTCACACAACGTCCTTGGAGATTCCGATGAGGGAAGGGAGCTTAAGCTAACTACAAAACGCATATTCTTCAGGAATATGTCACGCGCTTTCCTTGTTTCATCATTCAACACATAGTCCTTACCTGCCCATGTAAGGATGCTTCAGTAAAAAAAAGTATAATACGAATACTTCGGTGAAAAAAGAAGACTAAAAAATTATAAGGATACTTGAGTAAAAAAATATAATATGGTTACCTTTTTCGTTAAGTACACTCAACAACGAAAAAAGACAGATACAATCCCAACATCTACATCGGTACTTTGAGTTCTCGCGTCCCTTCCCACAAGGTTTAGCATTTAAGTGCTCTCTTAGCAAAACTTCAACAGACAAAAACTCCTGCATAGCCGTTGTTATATCACTAGTGATACCATTTTTCCCCTTTGTTTTACACACTCTTTGCTAATCTCAAGTTTAAGAATCAACTCGCACTTTTTACAAGACACGCGTTGACAGAGTTCTTCCGCTTGTATGAGTTCCTCTTTAGCTTTACTCAAGTCATGTGTCTTCCTATAAATTCTGCCCTGGACATATATAGAGGTGTAGGTTGTGTCAGGTTAACAGGTAAAAAAGAAAGAGAGAGCTTGAACAGAAATCGTCAACGGTAAGTTGCATAAAACTTATCTATAATGCATAAAACTATCTAAATCATTTTACTCAAAAAATCAGATTGTTGATGAAATAATATATTTACAAAATAATGAATAAATAAATTTATACTTTATAAACTAACAATTTACAAATAGATGAATAGATAGATTCAACAAAAAAGATTTTACAGCCTAACATTACTCATTTTGAACGGTTACCGAGCCTGACTACGCTATTTTGTCAAATCTACAGTAACTGATACGAGAAAAGGAATGCTTACTAATTGCAGCATGGAAACGCCCGAGATAGAATGAAGGGCCTCGCTTTAAAGAAAGGCTTTTTCCCCATTCTAAAGCCGCCAAAGCCATACGCCCGTCCCCGATTTATCCTAGGATTGTTGCTTCCTGATTTTAAAACCATAAATGTTTAAAGGTGTTGATTTTTATTTTTTTCATTTGAAGCGCGTATAATAACGAATCACAAAGCTTACATGGAGTATGCTATCTTGGTAGCATATGAAATTAATGTTTGGAGCTAGTATAAATTCTTGGAGTATGCTATCTAGGTAGCATATGAAATTAATGTTTGGAGCTAGTATAAATTCTTCAAAAGTGATTGACCATGCACGAGCCGCCACAACATGCCATATGAAAGGAATACAACTTTGCATCTCTTAATGTAAGATCAAAATTCTCTTTCAGAAGATCATATCGACGATTACGACCTTCACGCGCATGATTAAGAGCCTGATAGAATACTAGACTTATTAGTTTCAGTTAAAATTTGGTAATCTAACTATTTCTTGTTTCGTCCCATAAAGGTAGATTTTTGAAATGAACATTATCATGAATCAACGAAGGTACCTTGGTCATTTTTCCCATTAATAACATTCTTTCTCCCTGATCATAGTAGAACTGGGCTACACGACAACTCGATTTTAATGACTTAGTAACCTGAAATACAAAATAATGGCGACAAAAGATATCATAGTTGTAACGACCCTGATACTAATCTAAGTTATAATATGACAATTTATATGATTGTTTAAGTTAAAGTAAATAAATACTGTACAATAAGCTGTATAACAAACGAACCAACTTTGCTATACGTTTTACATTATTTGAACCTACAACAGTATATCAAACAAAATAGATAAAAACACCAGATATATTATGAAAACTTTTAAGGTCGTCCAACCAAGAAACTCAGAGATATAATAAAGATTAAAAAAACTATGTAAAAAGTGGCATAGCGAAATTTGGACACCAGGTATATTCTACAAATAATTTCATATTGTGAGTTTACAAGGAATTATAGAGTGATCTTTGCATAAAAACGTCTGAATTCAGGTTGTTAAACTTTGTTTTGACAGCTATAAGTGAGAAAAAAAGAGACTAAAAAGCCTATAAGGTCAAATGGGTAAAAAACCAGGATGGTTGAGAATTTTTTGAAGTCATGGTTGATCATATATACCTAATTGCCACCTCTAAGAACATAATATACAAAATGTATTTCGCGTGATCATACCTTACTGGCGATATTAGAAACCATCCTCTCTGATTCTTCTCTACTTCCCCCCTCTTCCATCGAAAAGTTGCAATTCAGAAAAATAATTGTCCATCAACTCACTTTTTAGATGGCTGTGGTAGCTTTTGAACTGCCACATCACATCACAATTTTGCTCACTTAAAGATATAATTTCTTCTAAGAGTCGATGATCATTCTCATCATGCTCCTGTTATTATAAAAACCATTATAATAAATATTGCTAAAACATGCCAAAAAAGAAAAACAAAATAGGTCTAACAAGAATATTACCATAATTAATATATCGAAGACGAAGCAAAAAAGTTTGATAGGCACATATACTTAGTAGCCAGGTCAAAACAATAAGTGTTTCTCACCAACTTCAAAGCTTTTTCTATATCTTCGTAAAAATTCTGTTTGCACCAGAAAATCTGTCAACAAAGTATATAAGTAAATATGATCAGTCTCATGAGGATTAATAGATTGTCATATTCAAAGAAACTATAAACTAGAGTTCATGGATGTTCAAGAAAAAGCACCTTCTCAGAAGTCAGAATTACATTTTTTATATCTAGACAACGCACGCGAGCACAATGCTTGTGCTTGCAGAAAGTATAACGAACCAAGATCACCGGCGCCCTTTACATTGCACTTGTGCTGCATTAATAATAGGGTTAATGGCAATGTATCATAGTTGTCACGATTTCCTTTTATATGTATCGAACAAAAAATTTTGCTTTTCTATGTACTAAACTCGATTTTATTGCATTTTTTGTGTATTTTATGACCATTTTGCCCCTCATTTTATTAACCCGGGAGGGGCAAAATGGTCATTTACTACACAAAAAAATACAATAAAATCGAGTTTAATACATAGAAAAGCAAATTTTTTTGTTCGATACATATAAAAGGAAATCGTGACAACTATGATACATTATCATGCCATTAGCTTTATTATATAGAATGATGTATCAATACTAATAGTTTGTGTGTTATGATGAACAAGGTGAATGATAACTTACCAAGAGATTTATTGCGTTGTCCAATTTTGCTAAACAATTATTCAGACCTAGAACGCCGCCTTTCTCTCTTTCAGCCCTTGCTTCTGCGATAAAAGTCATCGGCTTAAGTAGAAAGCAAATTAGTGATACTACCTGACATTTACATTGACGATCCAAGTGTCCTATCACGTTACGTAAAAAATCTTTTTCCCCCTATCTCCTTGCGTACAAAAGCCATTCCCAACTGAAAAAGGCGAAATCATGAGAAAGAAAAACTAAAAAACACAAACTTATTATGCGGCTCTACGTACTATATATAAGAATAGCATTATTCTACCTCTTGCATACGAGCATCCAGCTTACACACTTTATTATGTTCCAATAAAGTTACAGCAATCCGTTCCGCTGCCAAGCCATCATCATGATAGCTTATACTAGTTTCCATGAGATTTTTAACAAGCAACCTTCTTCTCTTCATATCATCTCCGTCAAGATCCTTCATCCAAGGATCTAGTTCTTTTATCACTAAAAGGAGTTCTGTTGCATCTTCGGTGTAACAAGATCGAGATAGACAATAAGTATGCACCAGTAATATATCCAAAATATGAGTCAAAAAGATCTTATTGAGTTTCATTACTTTCATATTGTATACTGGAACTATAAAGTCATCTTGTTTTATGCCTAGAATTTCCATACACTCACGGATTTAATTCTTTAATTTGTAGTACCGATATCATTACAAAGACTTTATATATGTTCCCCAATGATCGGATAACAACGGATCATCAACCTTGAATATAGGATATAACTTCAATAGACAATCCAGGAGGAGATAATACGTGTCAAGTAACCCACAAGGTTTAGAAGGGCTAACTTTTGCAATTGCATTGCGGATGCTATCTAAACCCATGAATATAAAAGGATAATATTTCCTGTACAGTAATCTGGCATTGTACTCCGGCAAAAAGAATTCATAAAGGTGGGCACTAATAACATCATATACTTGAGAAGAGCTTCTGGCTTGCTTGCTACGTAATAGGTTGGTAAAGGCATTATTATTAACTTCACCCGAATAATCCCAATCCATCAGCGTGTTCGATAAGGGAACTAAAGTACGCGTAACCTTGAGAGAGATATATTATTACCCTAATGTATCGTCCACTTTGAGAGATATGTTTAAACGATCGAATTATACAAGACCTTTTATAGGTATAATATTGGCGGTGATACTCGTTATATTCTTTCCTTTAACAATATTGTCAATTTCTTTCCTTTTATTATGTATATTCCATTATGTTATTTTCTGCATGGCTAGATTATCCAAAAATTAAATAGCACAAAGTCGTCTTAGTCGAATATATCCTAAAACAGCTCGGCATAAAAATGTGAAACAAATAGTTTGACAATAGTCCTCTCGCCCAAGTACAAGTGTACAACTTTTTTACCTAACAAAAACTGAAGTTGAAACATCACATATTTTAGTAATGTTACTCAAAAGCCTTTCGATACTAAGGGCATGTTTGTCACACGAGCTTATTAGAGCTTATCGAAGTATGAGCTTATTTTAAAAAATATATATAAACTACAAGTCTTATTTGGTTGACATAGCTTGAAGAGCATGTAAAAAAATAAATTAGCAAATGGACCGCACCTAACACCAACATTTAAAAAAAAGCTCCAGACCATTTATCTCAATTTTACCATGATGCCCATAAAAAAAGGAAAAATTCCATTTCTAACCCAAAAATAAAGTTAAAATGCCACTCTAGCCCACCAAAAAGGTGTTTTTAAAAGTAGCCCAGGACAACCGAGGCAACTGGGCAACCTGGAGCAGAATTTGACACGTATTTTTTTTAATATTAAAGTACACATTTTTTGAGGCAACCTATTTGTACTTTATGGGTAACTGTTGTACTTCTGGGCAACCTAATGGACATGTGTCAAATTATTCTCAGAGTTGCCCAGATGCCAAGTTGACCTGGGCTACTTTTAGAAAAAACCTTTTTGGTAGGCTAGAGTGGCATTTTCACTTTATTTTTAGGCTAGAAATGGAATTTTTCCTAAAAAACCCACGTCCTCCATAAACCCTATTATTCTCATCATCACTGCATAACCATATGCAGTCATCTCTTCCAGAAATTCACTTGCAAAAATCATCATAAAATCGTTCATCTAAAATTGTCATACAATCTGTAATGGTAAGTTTTCTTTTCAATAGATATTCATCCATGTTTCTTTCTATATATTGTTTATGCATGCATGTTTTGATATTGTATCAAAAGTTTATATGTTGGTTTACGTGTTTGTTTGTGTGATGTTGGCTTTGTGAATTATCACTTCAATGTGACATGTTTATACTTTATTCCATTAGATAGTATTTGGTTTACTGTATGACATGATACCAAACGAGATACGCCCTAAAGCCACTCCACCCTTGAACAAGACAATTAGTCCACACTGAGATGATATATATAGTTTATGTAGGGAAACATGTACACTTTTATTAAAATAAAATCAGATTATAATTAATAATTAGTTAACAGAAAATAAAACAAACAGAATGGGGTATAAGCAAAAGAAGACAGACACTATGAACGATAAATAAGAAAAACAGTAAAATAGTAAAAGTACTTACTTGATCACCATCAAGGAAAACTCTTCGAGGCACGTGTTTGACACGTGATTCGCTGATAGTACACTCTTATATAGCAACCCTAATGCAGATCCTGACCGAATGCCCTTGACCAAGGCAAAAGGTCAAAAGTTACACAAAAGGATAAAATACACAAGAAAGAATCAATGATAAAAAGATTCCGGAAGAGATATTCCCGGGTCGTATGTCCCAACGAGGCTGCAATTGAAATTTATCCTGGTTTGATGAGAAATTGAATGATGGAAACACTGATATAATTAAAACTAAAGTTAATTAAATAAAACCTAATTTAATCTACGGGAAACAAGTATAGGAAATGGGGATCTTAAAAACTACGGGAAACAAAATTAGTTATAGAGAAATCCTAAAATTAGATTTATACTAAAATACGGGGAACAGAATCAGGTATCGGGAACCCTAAATACTAAAAATTAAGAAAATAAATGCTAAATTAAATTAAAAATCAAAATTAAATTCTAATTAACTTAACTTGAAAAATAAAGAAAACTAGAACTAAAACGGAGGTCGTTTGAATGTAAAACGAAAAGAAACGGTAAAACGCACCCGGTAAAACGGGTCTAAAACTGAAATTTAAGAAAAATTAAGCCTACACTAAATTTTATATTTTTCCTAGACACTAAATGACAAAAGAAAATTTTATAAAAAAGAAAAATATTTTTTTATTAATTTTTGGATTTTTTATGAATTTTTAAAGATTAAAAACTAATTAAAACTAATTAAATATAAAAAGTCAGAAAATATAACTATAAAAATTCTAAAAAAATAAAATAAAATAAAGAAAAAGTTAACAATTCTAAAAATATAAAAATGCCCAAATTTTACTGTTTTTATAAAAAGTAATTAAACTAATTAAATCTAAACCTAATTTAAATTAATTAAATTAAATAAACTAACTAAAGTTAACTTTGGGGACTAACAGTGAAAAGGACACAAGGACTAACAGGGTAACAGGCTAACTAACCACAGGGACTAACAGTTGTAACTTTAAAAGATGAAATTACACAAACAGTCCCTGAAGTGGAACCAGAATTAACTACTAGTCCTAAGGGCTTAGAAAGTGCTTATTTCCAAAAACTTATAAAAGAAAAGTTGTTCAGGGGCTTATGGGGAGTAACTTTTGAAAAAGCACGAAGTGCTGATTCTAAAAGAATAAGCCAGAAAATTAAGCTGTTTATGACAGCAGACTTAATGAGCTTATTTGCTTATTTTTCTTTGTTTTGGGGATTTAAGCCAACTAAATAAGCTATAACTTATGGGGAACAGATAAATAGGCTAGGGGAGTCCTAAATAAGCTAAAGTATTCTAAATTAAGCCCTAAAATAAGCTGGAAATTAACTTAAGCTATGTGACAGTTTTAATAAGAAAACAGAAAAGAATGAACTTTAAGCATAGAATAAGCTAAGCTAAAGGCTGAGATAAGCTATAATAATTTGGGGACTTAAAGAACAAGTATTAAGCTATAAATAAAAGCTATAAGATCCTAATGCTTAGTACCTAAATAAGCTAAACAAGTGGGCTGAAAATGGTGCTCAGCACCAGGGGAGCATGCAACAGTGAGCTTAAGGCTTATTTGAGCTTATGAAAATAAGCTCTTAAGAGCTTTTTAGCCAAAACAAAGTAAAAACAGATAACAAGGGGTGACTAGTGAGCTTATATTCAAAAGATGAGGGCTTAAGGCCTTATTTTTACTGCTGATAATTGGGGCTTAAAAGTGGGCTGATTTCACAAACACACATGCATACACAAATACTTGACTTATGCTGGGTCAAGTTAAAAGAGACAGAACATGGGCTTGGGTAAATGGCTAGAAACAACACCCAAGAGCACAAGAACAATGTGCTTAAGCTGCATAAGCAGCTTGAGCACTTAAGCTCATTTTTGCTTATTCAAATTTGACAGAATTATAAAAGAAACTTAAAAATTGATTTTAAAACTAAAAGTGGTAATCAAAGTGGCTTGATTAACCCTACACACTCAGCCAAAGTTGGCTGAGTGAGCTTGACCCATACCAAACCCATTATGACCCATTTTGGGTCTAAACCAAACACCCCCTTAAATATATAAAAATCGTTTTTTACTGATTTGTAGTTAAGGGAAGGCTAAGAAAGGTGATTATAAGTAACATTTAACCATTTTGACACATTCTTATACAAGTTTAACAGGTTTAAACAGTTAATATGAAGCTTTAAATTTTTAGCAAATGCAATATTTCAAAGAAAACTCTTAACTTTTATTAAATTGAAAGTATTACAACATAAAACTTTTAAATGACTGAATTACACTTTAAATGCTTAAAAGAAAGATTTAGAATTAAAATTAAGCTAAAAACTTAAAAAAAAGGTGTGTGGTGCTTCGGCTTGGTCTTGGCTCTTTTATACTGGTCAAAAAGACTTGGGACGAGTTTGTTGTGAGAGCACAATGCTTCCCAAGCAATCCTAGCCCTTGGTTTCCTTTCTAGCATTCTCAGCCATGGATGGGGTTTTCGGGGTTGAGTGTTTGTGCCAGGGAGAGAGTTATAGGGGCAGGGTAAGGTGGGAAGAGGTGAGGGGTGAGCTGGAAAGGTACTTGGGAGAGTGGTATTGCAAGAAAACGTGGGGAAAGGCTGTATGGTTTTTGGCGGGTACGGGGGGTGGGTTGCAGGGTTTAAACGCGAAGAATGGGGAAGAGGCACAAATGCCCCCTCAACTCTTTCTCTCTTTCCATTTCTTTTTAAGCCGATTTTAGTTATAACAAAGTTTGGAAAGTGGCACAAATGGCCCCTCTGTTTTATGAAAAGAAAACAAAGAAGGTTTAGGGGAATTGCAAAACTGGTCCCTGCGTTTTATAACTAAAAGGATTTTTGGAAAATTGCAATTTCAGCCCTTGTGTTTTATTTTTCTATTTTTCTTTTATAAAACAACTTTCAAACTTGGCATTTTTGGCCCCTTTTCTTTATTTTTTTCATTTTTAATTATAAAACAAGTTTTTAAAATTTACATTTTTGGTCCTTGAGTTTTATAAATAAAAAAAAATGTTTTGGGCTATTGGGCTTGTGTTATTGGGCTTTGGCTTATGTTATTGGGCTTTGGCTTATGTTATTGGGCTTTTTAAGGCCCAATAAGGTACAGGCTTGATTATTGGGCTTTTTCAAGCCCAATAAGGTTATGAAGTGGGTTTTGTGTGTACAATGGCTGAGATTGGCTGTAACTGGGCTAGGATTGGGCCTTCAAAGTCTTCACAGTCTTTGTCAATTGCACACAAATGGGCTGTTGTAATTGATTGAGGGCCCATTTGGTCTTCACAGTCTTCATAAATATACTATTGGGCTTTCCCGGCCCATCAGATGGGTTAAGATTGCATTCAATAGTATTCTTCAGTTCCGGCTCCGGTTTGACTGCTGATTCTTCAGTATTGACTCTGATTTTGACATTTTTGGACTTTGGCCTTGATTTTGCACAGTCTTTTCCATTCCATGCTCAGTTTTGTCATTTTGGCTTGGTTTTCTGTCTTTTTG
>BQNB010035173.1:28861-48127 GCA_026074375.1 Tanacetum coccineum | reverse complement strand
ATAAGTAGTGTTAGCATCTTTACTTGTACTTAACGGTGATTTTGTTTTTACGCTTAGTTTGGGACTAGTGAAAAATCGAGGACGATGAATTTATCCGTCAGGACATCCGTAGATTATTCTATGGGCGCTTCTCATTCTATGATCCCAGTGTTGATATAACAAAGGAAGTCAAACAGGTAGTTAAGAAAAGAAAAAGGAAAATCCAAAAATATTAGGGATAGTTAGTGTACATATAAAAAATGGTGAAAACGGGACTTGTCGAAGCTATTGATTCTTTAGTTCCCCTTGACGAACACTTAGCTACTTTTCAAGGTTATCAGTCGAGGGGGATTAAGATTATTGGTTTCTTGAGTGTTTACTTTATAACATTGCGTGAGGACACGGCAATACCTTAGTATGGGGGATTTTGGTATGTGCTTGATTACACATACCTTTTCCATTAAAAACGAGCTTAAATGACCAAAAACAGACAAAAACTGCCAAATATATGTTTGTTTTGCATTTGTATTGTGCAGGAAATGGATATTCAAGAAAAGGACAAAAAACAAAGCAAAAAAATGACAAAACCAAGCACAGGATGGAAGAGACAAAGTCAAATTAAAGCCAAAGTCAGTCAAAGTCAGAAAGTCAACCTAGACAAAGTCAAAAGTCAACCAAGTGAAGAAAATACAACTTGAGGGACTAAAATTGCCAAACCTCAAGTTGTATTACAAGAATAACAAGACAAGGACTAAAATTGGAAATTAGGGGAAGTATAACTTGAGGGACCAAAGCTGCTAACTTATCCAAAGCCATTTTTTCCGCCCAACTAAACCCAGATACAACTCACGGGTGTCTTCTCACCCTTTTACCCTGCAACCTCTACAACCCCCTGGATAAAACATTTCCCCCTCCTTCACTATCTCTCCCCAGCTTTATAATTGCCATGTTGGCAATCCCTCACCATTTCCAAGTGATTTCGATGGCTTAGATGACTCAAAAGAAGCACAAAAGAAATTGAAGGCTGAGATTTGTTTTAGAATCACCTCACACAACAAGCACACTTGGGTTTTTGTCTCTACAAAGAAACACAGAAGAAAGCATAGCTAGAAGACAAAAGGAGGAAGTTTTTAATATAAATAGGGCCATTGTAACCCAAGAAAAGGGATCCTTTTTTTAGTATTTTTTTTGATCAATTTTTCTTAGTTAAAATTTTAATTTATCTTTATACAATTTTATTTTTCCAAGTCTTGTAACTTTAATTTTCGTCTTAATGCAAATTTGGAGTTTTTAAGTTAATTCTTGAATCTCTGTATTTCCTTTGTTAAAAGCTTTACTTAATATGTTTTAAGTTCTTATAAAATCATATAAGTCATTTATTTTACCTCAAATACTAAGAAGTTAAGTAAAGTCACAGAAAATTCCGCACTCAAATATACCACAGCTTATGGATGATAAGCCAGTTCTGGATGGGCTTATGGACTCTCACTAGCTTGTTTTATACAAGCTAGAGCTTGTAGACTCTTTGTTTAACCCTGTTTTGAGCAAGGGAGTTGTAAGTTTTTATTTTTCTTATTTTGCTTATTTACTGTAGAACTGCTTATTAGTGCTTATTTGTTACTTTTATTTGCTTATTTATGTTTTAATATGATGTTTAGTGCTTATCTTGCTTAGCTGTTAGTTTAAAAGTGACTTGTGCACATTTCTTAGTTAGTACTGTTAGTTATGAGTTAAAACTGTTAGACTGGTCTAGCTTATTTAAGAGCTTATTATTGATTGAAGTTCTGATTATAAGTTTTTAATTTGCTATTTTATAATTGTTTCAAGCACACAATCAGCTTTAAATAAAAAGAAAAATAATTTTTGTAAAATTTTTAGGGGTTCAGTTTGGAACAAGCTAGTACTAACCCACGGTTGTACTGTGGTTCTATTTAGGATTTTTAAAGCGAGCTGTTACTAACTTAAAGCTAGCAGTACTACACTCAAGTTAGTACTGGTAGTTAAAAACAGTTAGTAACTGTTGATTCATTATTGCTTATGAGCTTTGGTTTAGCTTATTTAAGATTTCCTTAGCTTTTTAGAGTAGATTAGGCCCATTTTCCTTTACTGTCTTTAGTAGAAGCTTACTTTAGCTTATTTCCCTTTTCAAAGCAATTTTAATAGTTTATCAGTTCTTAGTTTTGAGCTTATTTGCCATTCTAGTTTATTCTTGTTGCTTATTCTTTTTGGCAATGGAAGTGCTTATTTAGGGGTAGTTAAAATCTGTTTTAGCTTATTTGCTTTTATGTTTCATTATGTTTTGTTTTAGTGCAGTTCTAACTCAAAGCTAGCTAGTACTAATCCAAAGTTTGTACTGGGTAGGGTGGGTAAATTGTTAGTACTTTTGTTTGTACTACTGTGTCTTCTTGCTTAATTAGCTTAAATTGCTTGTTGAATTTGCTTATTTCGAGTTAGTAGGCTTATTTGGTTTGTCTTAAGTTATTTTGAGCTTATTTGTGTCTTAGTGTAAAAGTTTTTTGTGTTTTTACACATTCCTAGCCTTTATGCCTGCTCTTGCTTATTTTCCTGGCTTATCTGTTTCGTAGCATTTGCGTATTAGGTTAGTGCCTAATCATATCCTTGTCATATTCAAACATCAATTATCAATTCGTCAGTCGATTTTCCATTCAAGCCTCGTTGGGACTATCGACCGGAGATATCTCATACTACTTTCCGGTTTAATTGATTTTTGTGGATTTTAATCCTTGTTTATATTTATAGTTTGTTTACAGTTACTATATATAAAAAGGGGTAAGAATACGTGAGGTCAATGAACATACGGGTAAATATGCATGTCGAGCAAAATCCTAATACCCCTTTACGGTATGTTGGGTGATGGTAATTTAGCAATGTGTCTATTTTGGCTTTGTCGACTTCTATGCTATTCTTTGATATTTTGTGGTCCAAGAAACGATGCCTTCTTTCACCATAAAATGGTTTTTCCCAATTTAGAGCAAATTAGTGTCTTCACACCGTTTAAGCATCTTTTCTAAATTGGAAAGGCACGTAGAAAAAGAATTTCCAAAAACTGAAAAGTCATCCATGAAAACTTCCATTGTCTTTTCAATCATATCATGGAAAATAGCCATCATACACCTCTGGGAAAGTGCTGGTGCCATTGCATAAGCCAAAAGGCTTGCGGCGGGTAGCAAACGTTCCGTTTGGGCAGGTGAATGTGAGTCTTTCCTGATCTTCTTGTATCGATTGGTATTTAATAGTTACCCGAGAAACCATCGAGGAAACAATAGTATTCATTTCCTGCGAGTCTCTCAAGCATTTGATCCATTACACGACCAAATGGAAGGGTCTTTTTGGGTAGCTTCCGGTTAAACTTTCGTTATTCAGTTACAAATCTCCATCCCTGTTTACAAGTCTTGTTGGTACTAACTCAATTTTCATCATTGGTAAACTACGGTCATTCCTCCGTTCTTGGCACACAGTTGCACTAAGCTCACCAAGGACTATCGAGGATTGGGTAGTCAACCAGCGTCAAGAAGTTTTTCAACCTCTTTCTTAATGACATCATGGATCTTCGGATTAACCCTTGTTTGATGTTGGACCGCTAGTTCATAGTCCTCTTCCATTAGAATTTTATAAGAACAAAATTCTCTTTTTTCCCTTCCTTCCGGTTTATACTTTATGTAGGAGAGTGTTTTTTTTTTTTTTTCTTTTTTCAAGCGATTGCTGGCTTTTCGGGACTTTAGAACCTTTATGAGAGCGGTCTTTTCATCGACACTCAAATCTTTGGCAATTATGGACGGCTACTTGTTGTTTGTCTTCCATAATAAGCATTTCGAGCTGAGGTGGTAAGTCCTTTAAGTTCGACCCTCGGGAGGGTTAATCAAATTGAAAGATTGGCAGTTTTAGCTTCTCTTAGTTTAAGTTCTTTTGATTTCTGGCAAATAATTTCCTTGGTTCGGGAGGTGTGGAAAGGATCACAATTTAAGGAGTGTTTCGAGAATAAGATTGTCCTTCTGGGTCATAATAGGAGTCATCAACCTTCGGTGAAGTTTGGATCGTCGGCTAGAGTATGAAAAGCATCTGATTATTATCTTAGAAGTAGAATCACTATCCTGAAGAGTGAGAGTGGAGAAGAATTTTGAGACTATGGGTTCATTATCCGGGAGTGGGATTGCCTTTGGCGATCACATCTAAAAATCCTAGAACTTCCTGAGAATACTCTTCACAAGCTAATTCAACAACGTCAATTCGATTCGCCGTCATATCACTATAATTAACCGAGTATCTCGAAGTTTGATCAAGATTGTAAATAATGGCCTCATTGTCTACTCGAAGGGTTTAATTCTCTTGTACACGGTCTATCAAAGCACGACTGGGCTTAAGAAAAAACACTCTAAGAAATTAAAGGTACTCGAGGGTATGGTTCAAAATCTACTACCACAAAGTCGGCTGGAAACTGGAATACACCAACTTTAACGTTGACATCTTTAGCAATACCGATTGGTCGGGAGATCGAACGGTCCGCTAATTCTAGTGTCATGCACGTTGGAGTCAGGTTTGGAAGGTTAAGCTTTTTCCACACGGAAAATGGCATGAGATTTATGCTTGCGCCAAGATCGGCCAAGGCTAAGCACTCATCCATTCCGGGAAATTTACATAGAATAAGGAATCTGCCGGGGTCACCAAGTTTTTCGGGTAACTTGTTAAGTATGACCGCCGATCAATGCTCGTTCAAAGGGGTTCTAGCCATCTTACTAAGCTTTTCTTTATTCCCGATTAAGGCTTAAAAAGTTGAAGCAAATTTGGGCATAAGAGTCAAAGCATCCACGAAACTAATTTCGAAACTCATATCTTTAAAGATTTCGTAGAATTTCTCTTTTTGTTCGTCAGTGTTTTCACGGCGCTTCTCATCATTTCGCCTTGAAGGATAAGGAATTGACGGTTTCGGGTTAGGCATCGGTGCACTAACGGGAGCAACAACTGGCTCAGAAACTGGATTTTGGTTTTCAACTGGGACAACCGGAGGTTGGACGTCTTCGGTAATTCCGTTATTAGTAGGAAAAATCGTGTCCTTTGTCACCTCGGTTCTACGTTCTACTACTTTAGGAGAAGAAGTAGTAGGAATCGTAGGTCCTTGATAAACAACACCGCTTCGGGTAGTAATACCCTTCAAGTCTTCCTTCGGGTTAGTAACGGTGTTACTTGGAAGAGAACCTGAACTCGAAGACGAAGCGGTATTGGAATTTACAAACTTAGAAAGCATTTCCGTTAAATTTGTCATCTGGTTTTGTAAACCTTGGCCTTGATTTTGCATATTCCTTAATATTGCATCATTAGCCTTGACATAATTCTCAAAATCGGTCTTTGAAACACCTTGCATTTGCGGAGCGGAAGCTTGATAAGGTTGAGCTTGGTAAACTGGTGGTTGACTAGTCGGAGGTTGGTAAACTTGTCCTTGGTAGAAGTTATTTCCACGGTTTTGATTGAAATTGGTTCCTCGATTTTGGTTGAAATTATTTCCTTGATTCTGATTGAAACGGTTTTGATTGTTTTGAATCGGAGGAAAACCAGGAGGTCGGATTTGGTTTGCAACCATCAGAGGTCTAGAATTGGTATTTCCTTGATTGAAATTAGCTGCAGCAGCTTGTGAAACGTACTCTTGAATGTTGTCTCGATAAACATTGCCATCAGTGGCTGGACAATTTTATAAGAATGAGCACTCCATAAGTTACCTAACTTTGCTCACCGCTTTCAAGGTGAGGGTGCTTGGTGTTTCTTTTTCTTTTTATGCTTGTATTGATAAGCCTTAGTCTTCATCATATTCTTGTGTTCAGTTACTTGGTGGTATGAGAGCAACATCGGTGAAACACTCCGGGGGTAGATGAATTGACTACACATTTGGCAACGACTTCCTTGTTTTGTGAATTACGAATCCTTGGATTTTACTCTCGTAATTTTCAAGCATTCACGAGGCATTCTTATCAAAAAAATACCAACGCAGCGGAATTCAACGATGTCTTTATCATTAGAATTCAACATTGTAAAACCGTATCTAGTTGATGTAGTTCTATGAAAATCCGTGTTGGGGCATGCTCGAAGAAGGCATTAATAATCGATCCCATGCCTCGAAAAATGATTCGTCAATCTTTGTTGAAATCTCGTGATTTCATTTCTCGAAAGATTTGTCATTTTTGAAGAGGAAAAGAATTGATTAATGAATTTTGAAACACGTCATCCCATGTTCAAAAAGATCGAGGTGGTTCTTTCTCTAGCCAAATCCGTGGGTGAACCTTCGAGAGTAAAAGGAAAAAGCATAAGCTTATGTAGTGCTCGGGGATGTCGGGAATTCTCATCGCTTGAGGTAATCTTATTGAAATATCGGATTACTGTGAGCATGTGGTTCATCTTTTTATTCATGTCCGAAAAAAACTGCTGGTTTTGAACAAGATTGATTCAAACATGCTTTAACTCAAAATTAGCATGATTGGGAATTAGATTACATCCCGTACCCTCGGTGGGTGCTGGGAGCTAATTCCGCTAGTCCGGTTTTCGGCAATCGACAATAGGGGGAGGTTTATCAAATGGTTCTCTCTAATTAAATGGTTCTACAACAACCGGGTGGGGCTTGTTGTTGACGGTTATGGTTGCGGGTTTGAGAACGAGTGTGGCGCATGCACAAAGTAGAAAAAGAAAATTTTAAACTAAATTTTTATTTTTATATTTATTATTTTTAAAATCAAAACTATTTTAACGGATAATGAGATAGACAATTAAAACCAAATTAGCAAAATTTACTTATCAGGTAAGTCTTATATTTTACTCTTTATGGTGAGTCGTATCCTCGTAAAATGACACAAATGGTAAGTTATTAAATCTTTTATTCGTGTTGGGTACTTATACTAATGGATGATACATCAATTGAAGGTATTATTTGTTGTGTTTTTTACTCCAAAATTTTTAATTTTATTTTTTATTATGGACAAATTTTTTTATATTTTTGATTTTTGTTTGTTTTTTTTATGATAATTATACTAAAAGAAGAGAAAAATATATATTTTTTTACTTTTTATAATTTTTAATTTTTAATTTATTTTTGATTTTTTTAAACAAAAATAAAACTTTCAAAAACGAAAGGGTCTTCAAATTACGATCAACAAACTTCAAACGACAGAATCTTAATCACAAATCCCCGGCAGCGGCGCCAAAAATTTGATAGCAATAAATCATACATATAAAATATCAATACTACTTAAGCAAATTCCAACTAATCACCTTTAAACCAAGGTTATAAAGTCAAAATTTTACATAGTTAATATATAATATAATAACGTTTATTAAAGGGATAGTATGATTCCAGGGTCGTTTCCCATCAGATTTATGAAATTGAAAACCACGTTCTTGTGTTGGACAATGATTTGAATGAATAACAAAGATTGATTTGATTTCTATAAATATTAATTAATAAAAACATTTAAAAAAACAGAACAAAAGCAAATTAATGCACAAAAACTCTATTAAGGGATCAAATAAAATCGCGAAAATTAAGCAAACATAAAATAAGATTTATCTCCTATGGGTGACAAGTTAAAATGTATAAACCTAATTAAGACAAATTAAAATCTTATAGAAAATAGAAACAAGAACAAATTTGGTTATTTTTGAATTAATTATGATTTAAAAAATAATTTTATCCTATTTAAATCTAGAAAGAAAAATAGCAAATTAAACATATAAATTCTTTAAATGATTTTTTAAACTTAGAAAAGTATAAAATATTATAAAAAACTCAAACACACTATTTTTAACTACTTTTTATAATAAAAATCTATTTTTAAAACTAAATTTAAAAGCTTAAAAATGAAATTAAAAATCTAAAAAGGGTAAAAATGATTTTAATAAATGTAAACCTAAAAGTAATTATTCTAAATCTAAAAACTATTTTTTTGTATTTTTCAAAATTATTTTCTTTTTTTATTGATTTACGAAATTATTTATCTAAGAAAAATGATTAAAAATTAACAAATAATGGGAAAAGAAAATTTACCAAAAATTCAGGAAAGTCTTAAAATTTTTAAGTAACACAAGAAAAATAACATGAAAGCTAACAGCTTTAACAAATAAAGCCTAAAATAAGCTTGGATAAGCGACGTATAATTAGGAATAGGAATAATAAAAAAAGGTTGATAAAGGTTTATTGTGTTACAAAAGTCAACGAGTTGAGCTAATGTAGTTATGTAAGGAATGGGTTTTTTGGTGTTGCATGAGGTTGTGGGTTCAAGTCCCACCCTCAACTCTTTTTGTCATTTTTTTATTTTTGAAAACTTAAAGAAGAAAAGTTGTAAATAAGCTGATAACAAACACTTTTAATAAAAACACTTATTCTATGAAAAACATATTTAAGTAAGAACAGTGAAAAATGATGACAGAAGATTCACTAACTAATTTTTTTTTGATTTTATCAAATTTTAAGAAACTCTAAAGCTATAAAATTAAGCTCACACTAATGAAATTTAAAGCTAAAAATTAAGTACTGCAATACATACTTGAGCTTAAATTGTATGGAAAGTAAGATCAAATGACCTTAGCCTTTATTAAGCTGAAATCTCATAAGAATCTAAAATAAAAAACAGTAGCAAACAGACCTTTAAACTACTTTGAGCTAATAATTAAGGGTCTCAAATAGCACTCTAGAGATTGAAACTCTTAAACTTTTTCTTAAAATCTGGATTAATATTGGCTACTTAAAATGCTTTTTGAAAGAGATTTTTGAATACAAAGGCTATAGAATAAGCACTATGAAAACAGACAGTTAACTCAGTAGCATGTATGAGTTTTGGATTTTTTTAAAAGAAAATTTGATGATTTTAAGAGCTAAAACAGATAACAAGATATGCTAGATTTTAGAAACTTAAGTGACAAACTTATAAATTTGAGATAAAAGATACTTAAATGCTGGAAAATTCAAAAGGCTTAAACTATTTTTTATCATACTTAAATCAAGCTAGCTATTAGCAGTTTGAGTGTTTACCTATATGATGTAGTGACTAGCATTTTTTTTTTAAAGAATCCAAACTTAAATATATTTAGTGCAAACCTAATGATAACATAATAGACTTTTTTTAACACTTTTTTTCAACTAAAAAAGAGCAAAGCAAGTAAGTTTCTACCATAAAACAGATTTGAGGCTCTAAATGCACTTAAATTCTAACCAAATGATGAACAAATACTTCATTACCAACTAAATTATGAAAACTTTGATGTTATAAACTAATCTAACGCATGAGAATATTTTAATGATTCTAACGTATAAAAGGGTGTGAAACACATTTACAAAGGACCAAGAGGCCACAAACAGTACTAACTTGCAGTTAGTACTGTTGTGCCAAACACCCCTTTAACAATCTTAGAAACCATTTAGACTTATGAAAATGCATCCAAAGCTCAAATCTAAATAACCAGATAATAAACAACTTCTTAATAACAGACAAAAACAACCACTAAAAAGCTAAAACACTAATCCAATAAGCTGAAATCAATAAGCTACTAGCTACACTAATATTTTTGGTTTTTTATTGATTTTAAGGACAAATTAAACAAAATTAAGATCTAAGCTATATTAACTAAAAACAGATGATCAAATAAGTCTAATAAGCATAATAACACATTAATAAGCACAAGATAAGAATAGTAAGCTGAAATTAACCAAATGCAATATTTAAGCTAAATAACTTGAATTTTAAAGGGAATTTACCTCTGCCTTAGCTAAACAAAGGTAATTAAGTTCAAAAGCTATCTACAAGCTCTAGCTTGTCTAGAAGACAAGCTAGTAAAAGTCCAATGGGGTCTTCCATTGTTACCCCATCATCCACAAGCTTATAACCAAATTTCACTATGACTTTACCATATGTTAACTGATTAATTGGTTTAAGTAGTATTAAGTTGAATTGATGAGCTCAATTCCAGCTTATAGACTAGAAGAGCTTATTAGATAGTTTTGGAACAGTAACCATTTGTATTTGAGGTTTTTTTAGAACTAAAAAGTAAGACAGATTGTGAAAGCAAAGATGATTTTATTAACTGAAAGGTGATTACAAAGCTTAAGAGAACAAATTACAAGAGCTTAAAAGAACATTACAATTTTAAACTAAAAAGTTACATAAGCTATTTTAAAAACTAAAGAAAAAAATGCAGAGAATAGAAAGAAAAAGAATTGTTGATACTGTTTTGAGGGTGAAGGGAGTCCTATTTATAGTGCCAAGGTGAATTTCTAGGTGTCTAGTCCTTCACACGCTCTTTTCCCTGATAATCTTTGTCCTTCATTTCTTCCAATGATTGGATCTCAATTGTGGTCCGTTAGATCAAATCTTAGCTCACACGGATTTCCAGCGTGGTAATCCGTGATGTGACACTCATGTGCTTCTTTCGTGAGTAGGATTAGTGTAAAAATTTCATTCCCTTTGTATTTCTTCATTTATAACTGTGGCACTTCTTTGTGGGTTTTGGTAATGAGGATGATGAGATGATGTAATACTTGCCATGTGTTCCTTAACCCTTTGAATACCCATCTCTAACCTCAATTGTTATTTGCCCTTTGATTTGATGGGAGGGGTAAATCAAAAGTGACGATGAACAGTAGAAACATTTTTCCCGCTTCTTTTTTACTTATAAGGGTGAGGTTTGACTGGGGGTGTGTGGGCTGTTGACTTGGGTAAAGGGGATGGGCCACGGGTTAGGATTTTGGGCTTTGGGTTAAATAAGGTTTTAATACCCGTGTAAGGTTAAGGGACCATTCTTGTAATTTTGGTAAATCTGAGGGACTGATTTGGTAATTTTGGATTTTGTCTTTTTGTGTTGACCATGTTTGATTGAAGGTTGACTTGAGTTGACCACTGTTGACTTTTGATAGCATTCTCCCGGCTCTTTGCGTGCTCTTTCGTTCCCGTGTCCGTGTTTGTCTAGTTTTGACCGTTTTCTTGTGATTTTTGCTTTATCCGTACCTACACAAACATAAAGACAAAACAAGCAATATACAAGCATTTTATGCACAATTTTGGTCTTTTATGAGTCATTTTTGATATAAAACGGATATGTGTTTTCACACATATCAGACGGCTTTCTTCAATACCAACAATCATCTTTGTGATTTTGATAGATTATGTATTGACCCAGTTTCTTCCTAAGTTGTGTGGATGGCTGCTTTGTTTTTACCCTTTATCCATATTTTTCTTTTTCATTCTTCAACCTCTTCAATGCTTACCAAGACGTCATCACTAACACCTTGTTGTGATTGTTCCAGTGTTAGCTCAACCTTAGTCAGCATTTTTCCCTTATTCTCATTAATCTTCAATTCTAAGGACTTCTAATTCTATCTATGGAATGTCCTTTGGTAGATCCTTCCGGTTCTGGTTGGATCATAGGACTTATACCTAACCTTAACCACCTTATGACTTCATCGACGTCATGAGTTAATTGGTTGTAGGTATATAGATTGAACCATAAAACTATTGATACGGACATTTTGAATTACTCCCCCTACACGTGTGCATCGAGATTCGAAATTGTTTTGCACATGAAAGAAAGAGTTGCACTTAGAGTCTTAAAGATCACATTCTTCTATATCATATTTTAATCACATTTTCTCTCCTTATTCAAAATAATAAATCTTTTAGTATTTGAAATACCAATTGATTAAGATTTATGACATAAAGAAGTTCTATTGGGAGAAAAATTATACCATAATATTGCATGAATTAATTTAAATGTTTTGAATACCGAAAGAATTTAAGAAGAGTATACAAAAACATTAAAACATTTTCTGATTGCTCCCCTTCAACATTGTATGTGGGATACCACTAATTTTTTTAAAACTTGACATTACAAGGAAAAAATGATATGACACCACAAATATGTTAAAGACAGAGTGAGATGCCTTAGTGAACAATGTATATTATTAATTGACATTATAATTTTCACATTTTAATTTCACGAAATATTTTTGGCGATACTTAAAATTGGTCATTTATAGAATGTACTTAATAAAAACATTAAAAGGCTTTTGGTTTTATATACATCCCCTCAAAAAACTGATAGTACATAATATGACATTATGAGTAAAATTTGTTACGAAATTTTTAAAAACTGATTTGAGGAAGAGAGTGTTGAACCACAATTTTAACAAATTTACTTTTACTGGAATAGATTACACAAATTTATTGTAAACAATTTGAATTGAAAAGTTCTTTTTTTGAAAAATTGTGTTCAACAATTTTTAAAACACATGATAGAAGACCTCTCTTCTATTTTTAAAGTAAGCGCACTGAAACGTACACTTCCCTATTACATTCGGGTCCGAGTTATGCACTGAAATGTACATAAGTCATTAAGAAAATTAGAAATGACATGTTTTGAAACGTTTGAACTCTTGCTCGAACTTCATTTACACACCCGTGTCAATGTTAATCGACATTTCTAGATATGTAAATGTTATCGATTCCAAGAGACATGTCGAGAAGATTCTTTTTAGAATTTTTGTAATTTTTCTGATTTTATATTTTGTCTTTTCTAGATTTTATATTTTTGTATTTTCTCTTTATAGGTTTTATATTTTGGTATTTTCTTTTTTATAAATATTTACAAGTTCGATGTTTGATAAATCAAGCAGATTCGTTTGCCAAAGCTTCCAGTTCTTCTGGAGTCAAACATCTCATATCGAGTTGTCTGACGAGGTACTTAAACCTATCTTTGGGTAAGGCTTTAGTAAACATGTCAGCTAACTGGTATTCAGTTCTGACAAAGAATAATTCAACTATACCCTTTTCAACATGTTCCTTTATGAAGTGATACCTAACATCAATGTTCTTCGTACGAGAATGCTGGACTGGATTGCACGAGATGGCTATGGCTGCTTGTGAGTCACAATACATAGGTATTTTATCAAAGTAAAAGCCGTAATTTGTGAGTTGTGTTCTCAACCAGAGTACTTGAGCGCAACACGCAGATTAAGACACATACTTGGCTTCTGCTGTAGACATAGAAGTGTAGTCCTGCTTCTTAGACGACCAGCTGACTAGCTTATCACCACCTAGAAATTGTATGCCACCAGATGTGCTTTTACGTGAATCAAGACAGCACGTGTGATCCGAATATAAAAAAGCAGTTAGTTCCAAACCGATGTCCTTCGGATACCAGAGTCCCATGTTAATGATATTCTTAAGGTAACGAAAGATCCGTTTAACCTCTTTGAGGTGCTTTTCAGTTGGTCTCGCTTGATAACGAGCACAATAACATGTTTCATGTACAATATCCGGTCTACTTGCTGTTAAGTACATGAGTGCTCTGACCATGCTACGATATTTCGTTTGGTCAATAGGAGTGCCACTTACGTCAGCATCTAGGGGTTTAGTAGCCATTAGTGTACCAATGCTATCACATGAGGTCATACCATGCTTGTTAAATATCTCTTGAGCATACTTAGCTTGGTTAATAAAGATACCACGTGGGGATTGTTGAATCTGAATTCCTAGAAAGATCTTCAGCTCCCCCATCATAGACATTTCAAACTAGTTGTGCATTAGTTTTTCAAACTTTCTGGAAAGTTTTGGGTTCGTAGAACCAAAAATAATGTGATCAACGTAAATTTGCACAAGCAATATGTCTTTCTATTTTTTAGTAATAAACAGAGTTGGATCAATAGTACCTTTGGAGAACCCTTTGGATACTAGGAAGTTGGAGAGTTTATCATACCACGCTCTTGGAGCTTGGTTGAGTCCGTATAGAACCTTCTTGAGATGGCAGACTTTATCAAGATGGTGTGGGTCTAAGAATCCATATGGTTGATTGACGTACACTTCTTCCTTCAGATGTCCATTAAGGAATTCTGTATTGACGTCCATCTGGTATACTAGAAACGATTTGTATGCAGCATACGCAACGAATAATCAGAAAGCTTCTAACCGAGCAACTGGTGCAAATCACTCTTCGAAATCAATTCCTTCCTTTTGACCGTATCCCTTAGCTACAAGACAAGCTTTGTTGCGGATTACAGTATTCTCTTCATCGCGTTTGTTTTTCCAAAGCCACTTCATGTTAATGACATTTTTACATAATGGTTTGTCGACTAATTCCCATACACTAGTTGTTCATACTGGTGAATTTCTTCCTGCATCGCTTCAATCCATGTAGAATCATCTATGGATTTTTTGATGTTCTTTGGTTCGGTTCGACTCACGGTGAGTGCGAATATACATATCTCGCCATTTGTTTCTAGTTGGCATCTTATTCTAATTGATTAAGATGAATTTCCAATGGCTTGTTCTAACGGATGATCTTTTGTCCAACGATGTTCAAAAGGATGTCATTGATAGAATGTATGCATGTTTGACGAGTCAACATATCGAGAAGATGTCTCCCCTTTTTCATGTACCGGTGTACTGAAGATGTTGATAAATTTGTCTTCTTCAACTTGTGCATTTTCTTTATGAGTTTTTGCTTGATTAATGTTCTTAGTAGAAGTGATAGTTGGTGCTTAACTTATAGTTTCATGTGTTGTTTGAAAGTTCAATGGAGGTGTATCTATAGCAACGGTTGTTGAGGTAAATGGAGTTATGTTATGTTGTTGACGTTGATAAGGTGTATCAGCAGCAGTTACAGTGGAAGACTTTGACATAATTGGAGTAATTCCATTGAGTAATTCATCGAACATGAGACTAAATAACAAATCCAGTTCATTTGACGTTGTTATTGTCTCACCTGCTTGACGAACATTTTCTTGACTTTGGGGACCGGAACTTAAACTGGCTTGTTCAAGTGTCGTTGTCAGAAACTGTGGAACGAGATCATAACTGACGTGATCTGACCCCATATAAGGCCATTCGTCAAAATTAACATAAATAGTCTCAACAATCAATCTTGTTCTCTTGTTATACACTCTGTAAGCTTTTGACGTAGTGGAATACCCTACAAATATACATACATCACCTTTTTCCTTCATTTTGTCAAGATTTTCACCATCTCTGACGATATAGCATAACGAACTGTTGATCCTACTTGAATGGATCTTGAATTCCTTAGCTTGTGTAAGGTTTAGTTATGAAAGATAAATCCTACAAAACTATGATAAAATCTTTATAAAATATATCAAAGACTATGCGGAATCTAATCTTTGATCAATAAGAAGAATATGCAATAGAACAGTAAGTCTAATGAACACATAGATTAACAAACAAAGCTTCAATATATTAATACGAATACTCTAACTAGTATTAGGGTTACAAAACCTTGAAGCTATAAATTATACGACTAAGATACATAAAACTCTATGCCCCAGGACCTCCTTTTATACACCAAAGAGTCCTAGTTGATTTACAATATATTCCTAAAACTTAGATTATTCTCAAAGATCTATTCTATAAATAACAATCCTTATCTCATAAGTAATTTTGATCTTCAAGCAATCTTTATCTTTCAATAGTTGTAACTTTGTACCAGCAGCATTAACTCTTAACAAGCAGTAGTAACTTATGCACCAGAAGTATTAACTTAGCAGCAGTAACTCCAAGATCATCATGAAGACTTTTAATCCTAACAATCCTCCCCTAAACTTGATATTCTTTTTCAAAATCTCAAGTTTCTTCATTAAAAGGTTCATTAATCACTAAGAGGATGCTTCTAAACACTTCATTGATTCTTGAGTTGTTTGTGATGAGCTTAAGAAGCTGATAACACATTTAATTCCAATGATCAACTTGCAGCTTCCTATTTAGCATATCTATGATTGTAGCAGGTGTAAGGGGATATCTCTTTTCTACTAGCATATGAATGTGTACATTTTGCTTCCTTAATGAATGTACTCTAAATGAATCATATAGCTTCCAATCTAATACTCTATAGTCTGATTGATTCCTTCATACTTGATCTTCAACATGTGGATCAAACATTGTCTTTAGATCACCCCACAACACTCTCTCATAGCCCTTCTCTGGCCGTGTTGAGCCATGCTTAGCTTTTAGCAATTTCCACAAGGTTTCCAAATCTTCCTTGTCAAAGCTTTTAAGCATATGACTGAAGACTAAGTGCATCTTTAAACTTCCATCAGCCCAGATTATCTGGTAATAGGTTTTCTTCCCTTCTTTATGGATCTTGTAGTCAACAATGCTTGGAGGCTTAGTTGCCAAAGGAATAGCATTAATTGCTACTTCCTCTTTATCAGGAACAACTTCTATTAGTCTTTGAAGCTCTGCTATTTCTTTATCCTCTTCCAATTTTTGCTTTTTAGAGCTTTCTTATTCCAGCTCTTCTCCTGCTCTCTTAGAGCTTCCTTCTACTATTGTCTCACTGCCTTCTGTTCTTACTTCACTGCCTTCCACCAATTTTGTATCCATATCTACAAATGTGTTTACCCTCTTTATATCTTTGTTAAATAACTTATGAATATCATCAAAGCATTTGTTCTTCAACTGATTGTGTTTATATCCAGCCATGTTTTTTAGATAAGTAGACATTGTATCTCTTTTGAGCTTTAGTTGTTGGTTTGTTCCTTTCTTCTTGAGCTCTCATTGCTGCAAAGTGTTTCTTTCTTGCTTCTAAGAGTTGTATAAACAACTTGGACTTCTCTTTAATACTCAACTTCTCTTGTTCTTCTGCTTGCATTTGTTGAGCCATTTGATAGTCAGTATCTATTATTTCTTACACATTATCCCATGCAACAATGTTGGCTTCTTCAATTTGTTGAGCTTTTTCTCTGACAAGCCTTTCTTCTTCTTCTTCTTTAGCTTGTAGCTTGAAAGAAACTTCTTCATCAAGACTGATTTGATCTTTCTTCTTCATTTTTATAGGTTCTTCTACGATAATCCCTTTGCCTTTGTCATGTTCCTTGACCTGTGATGGTTGTTAAGAAGAAACTATTGGTGTAGTTGCTTGCTCCTCTTCATGAATAACAAGCCCTTTAGCCTTGGGTCTTGTGTTAACAGCTATAATTGTTGTAGCAGCAGTTGTTGTTGTAAGTGTTGGTGTTGTTGTTATTGATTCACTTGGCTCTTCTACAACATTGGCTTTTTTCTGAACTTTTGCACTTTTTAAAGTTGCAAGTGCTTGAGCCAAAGTGACTTCATCAACACTTAAATTCACATCTTTAACAATAACTTCTGGTTCTGCTAACACCTCATCACCATCAAGAACACCTATATCAAACATTTCTTCATCACCATACCTCCTTTGAGTTTCATGAACCAATTTAATCTCTGCATCTTTATCAATGTCATCAATTTTCCTCCCCTGTTTGGATGCATCCTCCTAATCACCCAAACTAGCTTCATCAGAGGAAATCACTCTTGCAGATCTACCAACCTTGTATAATCTTTTGAGCTTGTGAGTTCTTGACCCTCCTTTCTTCTCTAACTTCTTGACTTTCAGTTTCAAACTTGTAATCTCCTAAGCTTGAGCAGTCTTTGTATTCTCCAGGTCAAGGACTCTGTTGCAATTTGGTACAAAATTCCATCAATTCATTGAGTTTCAATCTATCATCATCACTTCGAGGTGTGTTAACTCCTGCGAGCAGTGAATCATTAGATATTTTAGACACATTCTCAAACCTAGTTCGAGCAATTATGTCCCCTATGGTGTCTTGGCGCCTGGGACCACTACCTGAACTAGTTCCTAAGAAACTTGGTTCATTAAGTGTTACCTTGGGTTGGGTCTTATTGATTTTACCCCTATCCTGCTCTGCATCTAAGCTAAAAGCAGTAGTGGCAGCCCGTACCAAACTGTCATCCATCTCCTCATTGACAGCCTCATCTGCAACATTATCTGTAGGACCACTAGACTGAGGTACCTCAATGTCCTTTCTCTTTGGCCTTCTTGATCTTTGTTTCAGTTGAGGTTGAGATGTTGATGGTTAAATAATGGTAGGTGTGCGTTGGGGATCAGTGGGCATTGCTGAACCTTCACCCTGTTCTTGTTGAGCTTGTACCATCATTGTAGGAAATAAGGGTGTGTCCCTTTCCAGAAAAACCTTTCCCTACCCTTCTTATATTTCCAAAAATCTTCTTAGTGTGAGACGGTGTAACATAAGTTATTTTATGATTTGACATTCCTTCTAGTTATTTCTCAAAAAATACTTGCACAAACCTTAGATACATTAAAAATTACCCACATTATCCAAGTTCTTCACCATACTTTCAAAAATATACTTTGAAAAGTTAAACTTCTGGTTTGTAGCTAGGTGGATAATTGCAAAAGCCATGGTGCTACTAAATTCATTCCATGTAGTAGTCTTAGCACTTAGGCATTGCAAAATGGTATGAATAAGGAATTTCCATTAAGGAGAAAAGAATGCCTTATAGAATGTAAGCTTCTGTGAAAGTTTTTAATACCCCATCCTTGTAAGTTCTTCAAAAATGGTAGCATTTGGAAAGCAGTCCGTACCTTCCTCATCATTTAGTTGAAGGTCACGTCTAACAGATGCTTCAGTAACATTTATCTTCTTCCCATCCACTAAGGCTTGTAACTGTACTTCCCCTTGACAGTAGCCCAGAATTGTTCAATGTACAAAGTATAGATAGTGGGATTGATCGTTAGGGCATATCTTATAGGATTTGTATTCAAAAAATCCACTATCTGCTCAAACCCTTCACTTTCAGTGGGTTTAGACAAAAACGCGACCAAATTGTAAGTATCAGCAAACTGTAGGGTCGTCATTGTGTTGGGTTTTGATGATGAATGATGAAATTGAGTTAATTGAATGAAATCGACTAAATGAGTGAATGAAACCCTTAATCGAAGTATTTATGAAAATACCCTCAACAGCATTAACGTTCACCAGCAGTTGTAAGTTATGCCTAGCAGCATTAACTTTCAACAACAGTATTAAGTTTATGCCTAGCAGCATTAACTTTCAATAGCAGTATTAAGTTATGCCTAGCAGCATTAACTTTCAACAGCAATAGTAAGTTATGCCTAGCAGCATTAACTTTAAGTTACCAGCATTAACTCCGATTCCGGTCCAAACACTTAGTTTTTAATATATTCAACTCTCTTTCTGTTTTTCAATCATAACTTCTCTCAATTCTTTTTCTCACCAAATCACTCTGTCTGTTTTTAATTCACACCAACTCTCTCAATTATTTTCTCACCAAATCACTCTATCTATTTTTACATATCTTTGTTTCTGTTTTTATTCTCACCAACTCTCTCAATTCTTATAATATTAATTATACCAGCAATATTAAGTATAACTAACAGCATTAACTTAGCAGTATTAAGTATAACTAGCAGCACTAATTATACTTAACA
>BQNB010035173.1:0-27632 GCA_026074375.1 Tanacetum coccineum | reverse complement strand
GTGCTTAGGGCACGATTTAAGAACAACCATTATTTTCGAATGAGTCATCGTCGATGAGAGAGAGATTAGGGCTTGTATAAACGAATGTATTTGAGAGTGATTACGTAAGTGAACTGTGTAATTGAGATGGTTTTATATGGGTTTAGGAACCCTAACTTCAAGGAAACCGTTTCAATTTACACTTTATACCTTTGGCGGTATTTTTCTTCAACGTCTCTATAGCAGTACTAACTTTTCCCATCGGTACTAACTCTGCACTGTCGGTACTAACTGTTGCCAACCAAAGAATGAACAATTTAGGGAACATCAGTGCTTCAGTACCATCTAAAGTTCTTCCCAATGACTCTCTAAATCCCAATGAACTTCTAGTTATGTAACCTTTACTTCCTCCAAACGCAACAAGGCCACCATTAAAGTCTTGATATTCAACACGGTAGGCCTTGTTTCCAGTCATGTGCCTGGAACATCCACTATCAACAATTCCTTTGTTCTGCAAAGCTCTGTGTGGATAATCCTGCACATTAATTAAAATAGATTAGTGTCTTTTAGGAATCCAAGCCTGTTTGGGCTTGAGTCTGCCTAATGGATCTTTAAAAGTAAAATGATTTCTAAGACTGGATCCACCATTGTATTTGGAGACATTATGCCAGTTGTATCTTTGTGGTCTCCAATTACAACCTGCTGAGGACTTAACAGCAGTTTCTGTTTTTCCCCCAACAGTACTAACTGCATTTACCTTAGCAATATTAACTTTGTGTTTTGAAAAATCTGTTCTAAGTATTGTTGTCTTTTTAAAAGGCCTTGAAGATGGTGAATGAGTTTTGTGAAAAACATTTGGTGGTCTAACTCTATTCACAATGGGTTTAATAGTATTAACTTTCATGGCAGTACTAGTTAATACTGTCTGTCTGTTAAAACTTTGCCTAGCAGTACTAAATTTTTTAGTACTGCTAGCTCTAGCAGTATTAACTGGAATTTTACTAGTTCTAGTTAGTACTGCTGAAGGAACAAATTGGTTTTGTTTATTCACTCTTTGCACATTATTCCAACCATTGTTTAAACTCAGCTTTTCTTGCCATTCCTCGTTCTCATGGAAATCACAATCTCTAATTATATCATAAAGACTTGCACATACAAAAACATGATCTTACAGTAAACCCATACCCTAACTCTGTCTTCTTCAACTTTAGGTTTTGACTTGTGTGAACTTGATATCTTAATAGTTTCCCTAGGATTTTTACTTGCTGGTTAGCAAAACTAGGTGTTTCTTGTTCTTTTCTTGGTATAGACACATACTCATCTTCACTATCTGATTCATACTCCTCAATGATAGGAGCATCAGACAGACTTAGGTTACATTCTATATTAGATTCACTGACACCGGTTTATACACTAATTCATGGGTACTATAACTAATTGTTAGATCACAGGTATCAAATTCACTGTTTGGGATCAGATTCCTAGTTGAGTCTGTTTTGACCATATGTAAATTGTGAGAATCTACTCCTTCATCTCGAGTCCAGATGGCATATAATTTCCTGTCATGGTGGGTACAACATGCATTCCATCTCTGTAACAAACCTATCATACAAAGTTTGTTTTTCTCTAACTCACTCTCTTTATTCAAAAAAACACACTGTCACACTTCATTTTCATAGCTCAAATCCCATCTCATCTGTGATCCCCATACCCAAGCCCAAACTTATCATTAGCACTTATTTGGGTATTTAGCAGTTTACTAAGATTATTAGAAGAGTTATGCCATTTTTCTACTTTAGCTTTTAAATTCTCTTTTTCCTTTGAGCTTCTACTATATTTCTTATGGTATTGAGAACATCTGTTTTATCAAAAAATCTTAAATCTATCCTTTCATAAATTTTATCTTTGTTCATACCAAAGTTTCCTGTTGATGAGCGAAGCAACAAAATGTGCTATCACTTTCTTAGACCTTGAGAATATGCCTTTATTTCAGCTTGCATCACTAAGTTGTTCTCTCTGAGCATCATACAGTTTTTTAAGATTAGCATAAGACTCTTTACACTTATTTGAACAGGAAATTACCTCTGTGTCTGAGTCTGAGCCATTGCAAGCCATCAAAGCATAATCTTCATCTTCTGAATGATTTGACTAGTCCACTCCTTCTCCATCAACTGTCACCAATGCTTTAGAATCCTCCTTCTTTCCAGTTCTGCTCCCATCCTTATTTCCAGAATTCCATGCATCCCTTCTCCTGTTATCTTGAGATCCCTTGTTTCTACACTCTCTAGCAAAATGTCCTGTTTTGTGGCAATTATAGCATTCCACTTTGGTTTTATCAAATCCAACAGGTTCTTTTGCATCAAATTGTAACTTTCTACCAGTCTTCTTGTAAAACTTCTTCATTCTCATTGAGATCATGGCCACTTGCCACTTCTAGTCCATTTCTTCAAGGTCATATTCATCAATCTGTTCCAAGTCCTCATGATCCAGTTGAGGGCAACTTGATTGATTAGCAAGCAATGAGTATGATGAAGTCTGTTCAAATTTTGAGTTTTGACCATTAAGATTGGGAACACAATAAGCGGTACTAACATCATTAGTACTGTTGGTGTTCTCAGAAACAAAAGCTATATTTTGCTGGCTAGAGGTAGATGCAGTAGAGCCTTTTATATCACACTCAAAGACTCTTAGATTGTTGTACAATTCATCAAAACTCAGAGTGTCTACCCCTGGTTTGTTCCTCATTATCAAGGAAACTTATGACCAGGCAGAAGGTAGAGATCTTAGAAATTTTTGATTTGCATCCTCAGAAGATACACCTGCTCCATGAATCTCTAACTGACTCAGGAGACTTTGGAACCTGTCATAGCCTTTGTGAAGACCTTCTGTGTTGGAAATAGAGAACCCTTCAAACTGTTGCTTCAAGATGTACTTCTGCATTTTCTTGGATTCGTCATTGCCACCAAATCTAGACTTGATGGCATCCCACATCTCTTTTGCATCAGTCATCTTATGGAACTTTGCAAGATGATCTTCTGGTAGGGCCATAAGCAAGGTGGTCCTTGCTTTTCTCTCTCTTTCTCTGGCTACAATCTCTTCTACAATTCTAGGAGGCAACACCTTAATTTGTCCTGCTGTATCTGTAGTGATTGATACAGGACCATTCCCATTTTGTATTACCTCCCAGATTGGATAATCAGTATGGGCCAAATAGTGTTCCATCTTCATTGCCCATATATCATATTCTCCCTTTTTAGTATAGGGAGTTTGATAGTTGAAACTGTATGAGGAGTTGGTTGTGATGGTGTTTGTGATGTTGATGGTGGAGGTGGTGGTGGTGGTATTTCATCTTGTGGTCCTGACATGTTTTGTTTTTGAAGGATGAAGGTTTATTACTCGATTTGATTGTTCTTCTTATTCAGAGTTTCTCACAGGATCTGATACCACTTGAGAGTCCCTTTAGGAATAGATCTTTGCAGCCTATTAAGGATGATAGTCAACTTGTATAAATACAGTTTAACTATATAGAAACACTAACTATGAATACTATGTGCTAATGCGCAATCTTAACACAAGTACTAAGAAAAACAATGAATAACTAAATAACTTCTATTAATCTGCTTTTGAATGATTATAGATTACTAACTATTGAGATATGGTGTTTCTATAAGCTTTCTTGAGGTCATATCTATAACTATGCCAAGAGGGATCCTTTTATAGACTAAGGATAAACCCTAACAGGCTTATAAAACGCATACCTATCTTTTCCTGAAATATCTCATATATATCTCATACACGGTACTAACTATTTTCTCATACACGGTACTAACTATTCTCTACTAACGGTACTAACTAACTGAGCAGTACTTAACACTTTGTACTGTCAGTACTAACTATAACTAACGGTACTAACTATTTATACCGTCGATACTAAGTTAGGAAAACATAAATCCTAACATTTTGTGTGAGACACATATGTGAGAACATGAATTTGACTTGGAGGGGTGGAGCTTATAAAGAAATACTTTGGAATTGTGCAACTGCTACAACTATTGCGCAGTTCAACAAAGGTATGGATGTGTTGAAATCACACAACATCAAAGCATATGAGTGGTTAAAGAAGATACATGCAGAACACTGGAGTAGATCTTACTTTTCAGGTTAGTACTCCATGTTTTACAATTAGGTTTTTTAAAAGTGAGGTTAGTAATTAGGTAATTAGCTAGGTTTTGACACTTGTGGTTTTAACAGGTAGGGCTCATTGTGATCTGTTGATAAACAACACATGTGAGGTCTTCAACAGGCAATTGTTAGATGCTAAGAATTCCCCAATGATCACTGCTCTTGAGTATGTTATAAAATACTTAATGAAAAGGATTGTAATTGTTAAAACTATGATTCAAAAGTTTGTTGGTCCATTAACTCCATTTGTTACAAAAGTTTTAAACAAAATCAATGATAAAGCAACTCAATACAATGTGGATTAAAATGGTACAGACCTTTATCAAGTTAAAGGGCCGTATGATGATCAGGTTCTAGTTAACTTGCAACAAAGGGTATGTTCTTGCAAGAAATTAGAAGTATCAAGTTTGCCTTGTAAACATGCAGTGGCGTGTATCAACAACATGAATGAAAATGGTTTGAATGGGGTTTGCCAGAGAATTGGGTTCATCCCTCATACAGACTACAGACTTGGAAGGACCAATACTTATGACTTCCATTTTTTGTTTTTTGTTAACTCTATTACACTTTTGTAGCATACTGAAAATGTGACCATTTTATCAGTTGCATTATCTAACATTTGGTCACTTGTATTACTCATTTGTCACAAAAAAAACTCTTAACAGAAACTTGCTAATAGTCTAATAACTTGATTTCATTGAACATAATCAACCTTACATCAAAATTCGTTGACCATAACTCATATTGGTCAATGTATAAGTTCAACTAATCAATAACCATACATTCCCTAGTACATCATATAAACAAGGAAAAGAACCCAACTGGAAACCAACCAGATCTTCAATCTTCTATTTGCACCTTGCATTGAATTCATTGATTCTTGAAGCACATTCCTTGACCTTAGCAATAAGGGTATGATTTGAGTTGAACGGGCACATCAAACCAATCAAAATATCCACAATCAGTACCATCCTGGAAAACCTCATTGTTAAAAATCAACTAATTGTTAAGGACGAATCTTATTTATAACTTACAAGTTGGGCGCAACAATAAAACTAACGTCCTGGGTTATGGGGAGTCCATGAACAACGAACAAGACATCGTTTGTTACAAAAGCAAATCGTCATTGACTTAATTTGGGTATTTTAAAAATTAGGGTTGGGGTTTATTAAAATACACAGATTTGGGTGTTTTGAGATTGACTTGTGAATTTTAAATGTGGTGGGTGGGTCGATTTATAAAAGGGTGTGGGATATTAAAAAGGGTGGGGGGATATTAAAAAGGCTGGGTAAAATACTAAAATGGGTGGGTGTTGTAAAAGGACAAAAAAGCCCTCGTGTGCAAGGCACGTGACAAGGAAAATGGATGGGAGTTAACGACGTGTGAAGCCAGGGACGATCTTTGCACTATATGTTTCCCACAGGGATGATCCATGCATTTTCGTAACTTTTGGGACGATACTTGCAATATGGTCAAACTTTAAGGTCGATTCTTGCAATTCCCTCCTTATATTTAGAAGGGAAGAAGAGTAAATTGCATAAATCGTCTCTAAAGTTTAGTCAAATTGCATGTTTTGTCTCAAACGTTACGAAAGTGCAGGGATCGTCCCTGTAGGGAAAACTTGATGCAAGTATTGCAACAAAGGTTTCCTCATATATTTTCCTACAGGGACGATACTTGCACCAAAGGTTTCTCCACAAGAACGATCCTTGCATTTTCATAACGTATGAAATTTGGCCAACTTTCCTAATTTTTAAAAAAACAACCTTTCCTAATACCACTTACCTATTTGGACCAAGAAGACCAGCCATGAAACAAGAAGAATTAATTTTGAAAAAAAACAAGTTATGAACATAGGGACGGAGGGAGTAATCCATTGTCCAAACAACCTTTCGTAAGACCAGCCGTGAAACAAGAACAAAAATCAAAGGTACGGAACTCTTGCATTCATTTTTTTAGGGTTCATAAAACTAAATTAACTTTTTATTGTTGATATATTATTTCATGTTACTTTTGTTTTGATTTTTTAATCCTTTATTTATTTCATAAAATAATTTCTTTTGTTAATGCAATTAGATTAAGCTTTTAAACTACTGGGTGTGTTTGGATTAGCTTATTTTTCGCTCTTATTTGAAATTATACAAGCTTGTTCTAAGTCCATGAGCTCAACTTGGGGGTATTTGTTTCAGCTTATGGCTTATTTGCTTTTGGGCTTATGTTTCATAAGCTCACTTTTTTGTGGCTTGTTTTGAATCTTTTCGGCTTATATAAGTTTATTAGTCATAATGAACTTATATTAGCCGAAAAGTTTTAAAATAAGCCAAAAAAATGTGAGCTTATGAAACATAAGCCAAAATCAAATAAGCTATAAGCCGAAATAAACACCCCAGCTTATGGCTTATGATAGGTTGAAAAGATGGCTTATAAGCCCATAAGCCACAAAAAGGGCTTATCAAACCCCCGATTATATAACCAAAGGCTTTTGCATAAATGGTACCCGATGTTGTGTGAAAAGCTCCCCAACCAAATGCTTGTGGGTTGAAGTCTGCGTAGTGAGATAGTTACTTGCCGTTAAATTAAAACCCATAAACCTAAGCTTATCCAAACACATCAATGGGCTTGTTTTGGCTATACAAGCTAATAAACCCCATAAAAAAGCTAAAAACTAACACGCGATAAACTAATAGGCCGAAAAAAGTGGCTTATGAGCTTATCAAAATTCTAATAAGCCGATAAGCTCATAAAAGAAGCTAATCATGTGACAACTTATATCATTTGTACATGTTTAGTATGTCCTATGCGCTAATTGTGGCCTGCATATTGTTTGTAGTTTGCGGAGCCACATAAGAAGGTCGTATGCTAGTAGTGTAGCAATTAAAGATCAGATTTAATTGGGAGAGAAATAGAATCTGGGCGTGGTGAAGCGAGAATGAATGTACAAGATGATGATAGACTTAACAACTTGCCCGATGATCTTATCCATAAAATACTTTCTCTTGTTGGCACAAAACTTGCTGTCCAAACAAGTGCTTTGTCATCTAGATGGAGGTATCTTTGGACTATGTTGCCGTATCTTAATTTATCAAGCGAGGATTTCAAAACGCTGCCCAAGTTTTCCAACTTTGTTACTCATGTTTTATCTTGCCGCGATAATCAAATAGAAATTTCTTCAGCTAAACTTAATTTTCGCGGAAAGGGTAGCCAGGAGTTTGTCACAAAGATTCTGAACTATGTGTTCTCCCACAATGTCAAACAGCTAACTATTTCATGCTTGCCTGAATTCCCTCTTTCTTTGTTTAGTTCTCGGTCTCTCGAACATCTCACTTTTACTGGATTCGCTAGTTTATCTTCTGTTATTCTCACATTAACATGGGAGCTCACAAGTTTAACAACATTGCACCTCGAATCTATAACATTTAAGGAGGGGGTTACTGCCAAAGATACTGGTATTTTCTCTAAATGTGCGAACTTGAAGAAACTCGTGTTAAATAAGTGCGGCATGAGAAGATCAAATGATGTAGATATTTGTCATCCTCGACTTACTAATCTCACGCTTGTAAATGGAACCTTTTTCGAAAATTTTATAAATGTGGTTGCGCCTCAACTAAAGGATCTTACTGTTAGAGATTGGCAAGGATTGCATTTGATTTTCCTACACCTGGCTTGTGTCCCTAGCGCTTTCTGTAAGGTCTGCAATCTAAATGTTCAATTTTCTTCCATATGAGTTTTATGTTACTTTGGAAGATATGTGGATCTATGTATTACCAAAGGTTGGTCATATGAGCCAAACGAGCGAGGCGCTCATACAATTTTTGATCTACTTCACCAGCGCCATAGTGTCAAATATATTACGCTTAACTTGAATTTTGAGGTAAGTTGGTATCGGAATCAGTCTTTAGTCTTTATAGTGTGAGTTATATGGTTTCCATAGAAGTGATATTAAGGATTAAACTTAACTTATAATTCCTAATTTCAGTATTAAAAGTGAAATTGCTTTTTTTTCAAGCTATGTAGAACACCGGACATTCTTTTGTGTAATAGTGTGGCGCTCAACGTTATTTGATACTTCCATTGGTCATTTTTCATGGAAGTACCAAGACGTTATTGTCCTGTATCTTATACTCATGTAATTTTATTCTGTAATTTCTTTTGCAGCTTCTTTCTCCATAATGGAACTAATCGCATATCAACCTTCTCCGTTTGTTAACTTGAAGAGTTTAAAGGTTTATCCGGACCATTGGAGCTGTGTAGAAACTATACCTGCTGAAGTTTATAAAAAGTATTTGCTAGATGGTTCTCCAAGTGCCACATTCATAGAGGTCTCTTACGAGGTATTTACGCCATGACAATATGGACTCTTACTTACCATGCAATGTGCTTTTTTGTTTGAACTTTGAAGCTTGCATTGACATCTTCACGTTAATGATGTTGAGATTTTAAACTGCTAACACAAAATTGTATTTTAGCTCTTAATTTTTTACTTAGCTTTTTGAAACATAGTTAACTCAAACACATGTTTGTTTTCTGGTCACACAAACATCGCAACTTTGTTTTAATATAACAAAAAGTAAAAAAGTGGTGTGCTTGTTGATTAAAGCTTGCATTGACTTCTTCACGTTTATGATGTTGAGATTGTAAACTGCTAATACCAAATTGTATTTTTAGCTTATAAATTTTTACGTAGCTCTTTGAAACATAGTTAGTTAAGTCAAACACATGTTTGTTTTCTGGTCACACAGACATCGCACCTCTGTTTTATTTAATAAGAAGTGAAAAAGTGTAGTTGTAAAATATGTTCCTTTTCTTTTATATAATTAAAAAGAATCATCTTAAATAAGATGTTAATTGTGAGGGAAGTAACTTTCGCGTCCGGAGCATTTGGTTAAGCTTGCTTTGGATGTTACTTTCGCTATGTGCTAAACTGAACCGTCAGTGTTCGCTACTCGGTAGGTTAGCTTAGCAATACCCATAACTTTACATGTCCGTTTAAGAAACTACGGAAGGGAATATTAAATTGGGAATTTCTTCCAAACACTATATGTTTCATTCAGGAGGTGAGAGCATTGAGGAATGCTGAATCAGCAGTTATCTATATGGCAGAACTCAGGAGGATGCTAAGAGCATTATCGAGTTATGAGTCCAATGGAGTGCCACTTGCCAAATATGCACGAGCAAGATAAAATGCAAAACAAGTGGGAAATGAGGGATCAGATCGACAGCTGCTTGAAAGATCTAGGTGCTCCGATCAATCATGGGGAATCACTGACCTCTAACATTATTTCAATGTTGTGCGACATTAAACACTTACTAACAGAGCTTCCTGCATCAAAGAGGGCCCAGATTGAAAAATCTTTCTCTAGGTTGTGCACGGACGCCGACACTCTCATGAATACTATAATGACTTCTGTGAAGATCCAATTTGACGAGAAGCAAAGCCGTTTAAGTTTCTACTTTCATGAACTTGCTACAAAAGTGCTACAAACTATACCTGCTCAAGTCAAAAAGTATTTGCTAGATGGTTCTCCAAGTGCCACTTTCACAGAAGAGGACTCATCAAAGGTATTTACGCCATTACAATATCGTCTTACTTACCATGCAGTGTGCTTGGTGATTAAAGCTTCATCACGTTAATGATGTTGTGATTTTAAACTGCTAATACGCAATTTTATTTTTAGCTTATAAATTTTTACTTAGCTTTTTGGAACGTACTTAGTTAAGACAAACACGTGTTCATTTTCTGGTCACACAAATATCGCCCCTCTGTTTTATAGTATAACAATAAGTGAAAAAAGTGTAGATTCTATTCATAACACTAAACAGTAGTCCATTGGTTTTCGTCTCATTGGTTAGGCGAAGCTTGTTTTGGATGTTACTCAGTAGGCTAGCTTAGTAAGACCCATAAGTCCGTGTAAGAAACTACGAAAGAGAATATTGAATTAAGAATTTTTGACAGTAAATCAAGAATAGTTGCATGTTTCTTCTAAACACTATATGTTTCATTCAGGAGATGAGAGCATCGAAAAATGCCGCATCAGCACTAAAATGTATGACACAACTGGGGGTGATTCTAGAGCGTGAGAAAGCAAATATTGAGACCAATATAGCTCATTTGGATCGAGTTTCGACACCAATGGAGTGCCACGAGCAATATAAAATGCAAATTGCCATGCGGGAAATGACGAGTCAAATCGATAGCTGGTGGGAAGATCTAAGTGCTCAGATCGAAGATGTGAAATTTAAGACTTGGGCCATTATGACAGACTTGTGCGACATTGAAGAATTACTGACAGTGCTTCCTGCATCAAAGAGGGCCCAGATTGAAGCGTCTTTTTCCAGGTTGTGCACGGAGGCTGACATTGTCATGAATGCTATAATGAATTCTATGAAGATCCAATCTGACAAGAAGCAAAGCCGTTTAAGTATCACTTTTTCATCACGATACTTGGCAAAAGCACGAACCCTTCGTTTTAGCTAATTGGTGTGCCTTTTATTCCCCGTATACTTAAAAGTGATGATATATTAAGAATGTCAAACACTGGATGCCCTAGTAAATCCGCTGCTGTGATCTCAGTTTCCCTCCTTCCGTGAATCAAAATGTAAACTATGGCACTATATTTCTTATCTGGTTTATAATTTACAACTAGAAGGGTATGTATGGTGTGCGGCAATCCATGAAAACAAACACAGGAAATGATTGGTGTTAATCCATAAACATCTGAAGTAGATATCCTAAGCTATAGTAAGTAATATATTTTGTGACCAGCATTCGTTAGATCATGTTATACACTGCGTCGAAAACGTAATGGTCCACACGAATGAAGTTGTGATTTACTAATAAGCCTTGGATCTCCACCTTTCCTCTGCTTCTATAGGACGGGGAGAGGGTCGAAACAGAGGGACATTATTATGTGTTGTAGAGCCTAAAGGGGTGTTGTAGAGTTGTAGGGGGGGGCGCGGGGAGAAGCGCGCGCGCGAGCGCGTGAGCGCGCAGTTTATGTAAAGTTTATGTAACAACAGAGCTTTAGCCCATCAAGTGAAGGCAAAAAACCAAAAGGGCAACTATAACACAAAGTAAAAAATATGATGAAACCAATTCAATTCCACTTTCTATATAAACTCAAAGCAAATCAAATCAAATCTAAGCCTACCACCAAATCATGTTTTCTTTAGCAATAATCAAACTCGACCCGTTTCATATCCTAAATTATAGATGTATGTGGCATGAGATGGTGATAACTTTTCGCCCAATAGAAGGTTATCATTGTAATACCATGCATAACAAGCATCCCGTCGTGGGTAATATGCTAGTACAAAACAAAACCTAAACAATCGTGACTCCTTCAAATCTGGTTCATATTATTTAGACAAACGTATGAGACAAAGAAATAGATAAATTTTAAAAGAGAGACAAGGTTGCATATGTGTGGATGATATGAGCTGAGGATTGAAACATTGAAAAGAGAAATCTGGAAGAAGCAACAAACAACCACCACACCTAACGACTAAAATAGAGTGTTTAGTACACTTTCAGATAGTGAGCTGAGGCAGAGGTATAGTTTGTAACGGAACCGGGCTAGCAGAGGGTTCAATTGCAACCAAAAAATATAGATGGCCCAGCAAACCAAAACGACACCATTAAACACAACGACCACATTAATGACCAAAACGACGTCGTCAACAAGCCTAATGTATAATAGGTTACGTTAAACAAACACCTTACAAGGTTAATCCTTTTTTTTATAGTAAATTACATAAATGGTCCTTGTGATTTGGCGAAAATTGCATCTACCGTCCCTAATAGTTTAACGTTGTATTCTTTGTCCATATCTTTCCAAAGAATAACACCGATAGTCCTCCATCGTAACACCAATAGTTCTTTGGGTGGGATGTGTTTCTCGCATGACATCAACAAAATAACCTCGCAAAAGAGGGTTTCAAATCTGAAATGTAACGGGTAAAGTGCAATGGGTCACAACGGTATAAACACAAATGCGGAAGCAAAACCTTCGTTTGACAGCACTTACCCAAACCCGTATGAACCTATGAGAAAGTAAACAAATAAGGCAAACTAAAAGCAACTCTAACCAGCCCCCAAACAATATCAAATCAACCAAATCAGCAAGTATTAAAGATAATCAAACACACACCAAGAACACCAAGCTTTTAGCGTGGAAAACCCCAAAGTGGGTAAAAACCACGGGACACCTAGTGCCCCTTAAATCCACTATCAAGCAAGAGAGGTACACAAAGTCTTCTCTAGATAACACTAGAGGCATACAACAATCATCATAATCTTGGAATCAATATCAAGATATATGGCAACAAACAAAGAACAAGAAAGAAAGAATATCACCAAACAACTTGCAATCTGCCCGGGTAAAAAACAGAAAAAAAAAAAAAAAAAACTTCCAAGTCCTCAAAATCAAGATCCCAACATCAAAACCTTCCTTATATCCAAGGAAGCTTCAGTCCAAAACATCGTGACGTCCGACGGAGTAACCCGGGGATCGACGAAACACTGCTGCTGGGGGTTTTGGTGATAAGACTCAAAAAGTTCTTCTTTTTTTACTATCTTCTCTCCTTGTTTTCTACTTTATAATGACATAAAGGATGCCCTAAATAAGGGACTAATGTATCCACAAGACGGGCCCCAAGGTGTTGGGCTCTTATCCTCATAGACTCAAGAAATACCCAACAAATCTTACCCTCACTTCTTCTACGAGATGAGTTTCGCCATCACCGACGAAGCGAGCAACAGATCTTCAACTTTTCTCTTTAGCTACAAGCCTTCTGTCAACATATCGGAAGATTTATCATCTGTATGAACTTTATTAAGTTCAAACATCCATCCTTCAATGTCATCTTCTAATCCATTGGATACCAGATATCAATATGTTTTGTTCTTTTATGAAACATCGAATTCTTAGCAAGGTGAATAGTACTTTGATTGTCACAAAGAACAACATAACGTTGTTGCTTGAAACCAAATTCTTGCAAAAACCTTTTCAACCATAATAGTTCTTTGCACGCTTTCATTGCTGCCACATACTTAGCCTCTGTTGTAGACAAGGCCACACACTTTTGCAATCTTGATTGCCATAAAACAGCTCCCCCTGCAAAGGTTATCAAATATTCAGAAGTGTACTTCATATTGTCCTTATTTCCAGCCAAATCTGAGTCTGTGTAACCAACAAGCATGGGTTTCCCATTTCCAAATGTGATACCCAATTTGGAAGTACCTCGTAGATATCGAAATATCCATTTAACAGCTTCCCAATGCTTCTTACCAGGATTTGACAGGAACCGACTGACAACACCAACCGCATGAGCTAAATCCGGCCTTGTACACACCATAGCATACATCAAGCTACCAACCGCTGAGGCATATGGAACTCTATCCATCTTTTCAATATTCTTCTTAGAAGAAGGACAATCCTTATCAGTAAACTTAAAGTTAGGAGTTAGAGGGTAACCACTTTAGCTTTATCCATGTTGAACCTGCGCAGCACCTTCTTAATGTATTGCTCTTGTGATATATGCAACTTCTTGGCACCTCTATCGCGGAAAATCCGAATGCCAAGGATTTGTTTTGCTGGCCCCAAGTCTTTCATAGCAAAGGATTTGCTCAAATCTTGCTTCAATTGGGCAATTCTTTCAATGTTCTTGCCAACAATCAGCATATCATCAACATATAGCAATAAGATGATGAAGTCATCATCATCAAACCTCTGAAAGAAAACATAATGATCAGAAAAAGTCTTTCAAAAGCCATGCTTCTCTATAATCGACTCAAACTTCTTGTACCACTGTCTCAGTGCTTGCTTCAACCCATACAAACTCTTCTGAAGTCTACACATGTAGTCTTCCTTCCCCTTAACCTGAAACCCTTCAAGTTGTTCCATATAGATTTCTTTATCCAGATCACCATGAAAGAAAGCTGTCTTGACATCCATTTGCTCCACCTCAAGATCGAGGCTAGCCGCCAAACCAAGAACAACCCGAATAGATTCCATCTTCACGACTGAAGAGAAAATCTCATCAAACAATACCCTTTTCGTCTCTGACTGAACCTTTAATCACCAATCCTGGCCTTGTACCTTTGTTCTAGAAGTTATCTCTTCAGTCTTCATTGTAAATCCCATTTGTTTTACAAAAGCTCACACTTGCCCTTAGTCAACCTCGTCAACTCAAAGGTATGTTCTCATCATGATTTCATCTCATATTGCATGGCATCAAACGATTCTTTCTTGTGTTCATCTTTCATAGCTTCTGCATAACACCCGGGCTCTCCTCCATCAGTGAGTAAAACATACTCATTTGCAGAATAGCGTGTGAAATGGATGAGATCTCTATTTGGTGGACCGCCTAACGTAACAAATGGTTGGCATAGGCACGGTCAACTTAGTGATGACGGGTAGAAGTGCAATGGTCACAACGGTATAAACACAAAATGCGAAGCTAACCTTCGATTGACAGCATTTACCCAATAAACCCGTATGAACCATGAGGAAGTAAACAAATAAGGCAAACTAAAGCAACTCTAACCAGCCCCCAAAACAATATCCAAATCCAACAAATCAAGCAGGTTCTTAAAGAAATCAAACACACCACCAAGAACACCAAGCTTTTAGCGTGGAAAACCCCAAAGTGGGTAAAAACCACGGGACACCTAGTGCCGCTTAAATCCACTATCAAGCAAGAGAGGTACACAAAGTCTTCTCTAGATAACACAAAAGGATACAAACAATACATCATAATCTTGGAATCAATATCAGATATATGGGCAACAAACTAAGAACAAGAAAGAAAAATAAAATATCCACCAAACAACTTGCAATCTGTCCCTGGGTAAGAAAACAGACTTTCCCCAGGCCTCAAAATTCAAGACCCCAACGTGTCAAAACATTCCTTTATATGCAAGGAAGCTTCAGTCCAAAAATCGTGACGATCCGACGGTGAAAACTCCAGGGATCGACGAAACACTGCTGCTGGGTTTTGGGTGATAAGAACTCCGAATTTTTTTTTTCTCCTCTTTTTAATTACTATCTTCTCTCTTGTTTTTCACACTTATAAAGTAGTATATGGATGCCCTTAAAATTAAGAATAAATGGACCCAAGATGGGCCCCAATGTGTTGGGCTCTTAATCCTCATGGACTAAGAAAATACCCAACAAAATGTCTATTCAAAACCATGCGAGACTACTGCTCATGCAAGAGTTAGGATACAAGATTTTTGAATACGAACCAAAGACTTTTCTATGCGAAACCATGTCCAATGCGAAACTAGTATGCGAGATTTGTGTGCGAAACTAGTGTGCGAGACTTGATAATGCGAATCGTGACTTTACATCAAAAAAATAAAAAGAATCCTGTATTATTTACAAGGTTATAAATAGCGTGAGGCGTGGCGTGAGGGCATGGCCAAGCCTCATGCCTTAAGATCTATGGCAAGTCATGATGTGTTTTTAAGGCGTGAATTAAAGCGACAAAAAATAAGAATATATATATATATATATATATATATATAGGAAGGTTAAAATAAAAAAACAAATATTCGTGAGAAATATAATTTTTTTTTTAAAGTTCTCGAAAAATTCTAAAAAAATTCCATTAAATTAGGTATGTTGGTGCATAAAACTTTGTATAAAAGTTTTTTCTAATGTTTGAGTTTATACGTTTTTTTTTAATGGCGCAAAAAAAAAAATTTTGATGCCAAAATAATTTTGATGCAATAATTTTTTTGACTTGTTATAGTTTGATGCGCAATAAAATTTTGATGCAAAAAAGTCAAAAGAAGTTGGGTACAAAAACGAATTTTTGATGCACAAAGAACCGATTTAATGCACAAAAAACCGATTTAACAAACTTTTAGAAAAACTTCCTTTACAACTTTTTCGTGCACCAATATACACGATCTTGTGGCATTTTTTAGAACTTTTAAAAAATACATTTTTTATCCTTCTCATGGAATATTTCTTTTTAATTTGATTTATATATATATATATATATATATATATATATATATATATATATATAGATATATAATATTGAGTTACAAAAGTGTTATACATAAGGAAAAAAATCAATAAACTATCTTTCCATGTAATATTTTTCATTTCTATAGAAAAAAACGATTTTGATCTAAATTGAATTTAAAAAAGTCCTAAATGCATAATTGTCTATGTGCCTTATCACGTTTTTTTTTTTTTCACTTTCGTCATCTCCATTCAATATCTTAAGCTTATTACGCCTTAGTCTATTTCGTCAGCATGAAGGTCACGCCTCGTCGCTTTTAACGAAGTCTTAATACTGCACCCATAAGGGGTCTTCCTCAGAACCATTATATTATTTACAAGATGGGTTGTGTTTGCCAGATTTACCTCAGCTATGAGATACCACAAGATACCCGAACCTAAGACTAGACCAACGTGACCAATGACCATTGAAAAAGCCATATACAAAGTCAACCTAAAATAAAAAAGTCAGACGAAAAAGAAATTGGAAAGAAAAGTCAACTATAGCCGCATATGTTTGACTCCAATAACTACAAACAACATTAGTAAAAAGTAAAAACCCTCACTTGCCACAAACAATAATCAATATATGTCTGTCCCATATTTGTCACCAGATTTGCTAAAACATTTACAAAAAGATTTCCACACAATGAGATGTAACAAAATCATTCGTCATGAAACATTGAGTTAGTGAAACAAGAAATTAGTAAGTGGTAATTGTATGCACCTATACGTTTGGTGGAAGTTTTTTTAATTTTTTAAATGTTTTGTGGTTTCACATGATAAATATGACCTACGGCTGGTAGATATCAATTGGTAGAAAGGAGCCTCCCACGGATCCCACAATCCTGCACCGTCCATTCTCTCAAATCCTAGCTCAAATCAAACGGTCCCAAATGCCACTCTAAAGAAAGCCACAAAAACAATACACACCCCACACAAATTATTTTGGATATAAAACGCAAAGTGGATTTAAGGGTTCTCTACACGCAGGCCAATGACCATTCTTGTCCTTAACTGATCCATCTCTTTCCTACTCAATATGTCATGAACCATGTTCGATAATGTCTTATACTTAACACAATTATCATATCATCATCACAATCACAATCAGTCATCAAATCACTATCATATCATCAATCAATCACTTTATCATTCGGAATGATCATCATCATATAGAATTGATAGTTTTGTGCATTTTAACGAACAAAGCCACTGTAAATAAAAAATCCAATTCCCAAAACACCTCCATAAAAGAAACACTTTAAAACCAACATTGGTCTTGTTACCTAGTTCGATGAATAGTGAAAATACCAACCAAAAACCAAACAGGACGATCAAAAATCAAAGTAACTATACAAATTTAGGGTTTCACAGATTCGATCTATAGGTTGTCAGTTGAGAGGTTCTTATCTTTTGTCTATTCTATACTATATCATCACACTTATTACATCCTTTACTTACTTCATAAAATAGGTTATTATCTTATTTTTAGGCGAGCCATGATTCTATGAAATGGGTTTAGCGTATCTCAAGGAGCTTAAGGGCTTCTTGAGATTCAAAACATAAGAGCTCAATAACTGATTGGATATTACTATGAAGCTTTATGCTTATCACTACCTTACATAAGCCCCATTATCTTAATGGCTAAGCTTTTGCGTATTTGTATTATTTACAGCTTACCCTAGCACATATTTCTCTTTTGTTGCCTTAATGGTTTTTAGAAATCTACATAATCTATCCAAACACTATTTGTAGAGGTGTGATTTGATATTATTACATATTCACAAATGTGAAAAAAAAGAGCTTAAGCTCACTAAATAAGCCAAATCCAAACACCCCCTAACCTTATACACGTGATTAAGCTTATGTTTATTTATTTTATTTTTGTTGGGAAAAACATAAAGAAAATAAATGTTGAGGATTAGCTTTTGACAAAAAAGTTGGAAAATATGATTCTGAGCCCATAAGCTGCCAAAAAGAACTTATTACATATTCACATCCCCAATTATATAAGCTCGCAAGCCTAAGCCTATAAGCTTATCCGAACACCCAAAAACTAATAGGCTGAAAAGTCTAGATTTAAATAAACCCATAAGCTCATAAAAGAAGCTAATGTAACAACTAATATCATTTGTACATGTTTAGTATGTCCTATGCACTAAATGTTTCTTGCATTTTGTTTGTAGCTTGTGGAGCCACTTAAGAAGGTCGTATGCTAGTGGTGTAGCAAATAAAGATTAGATTTAATCAGGAGAGAATGGGGAATCTGGGCGTGGTAAAACGAGAATGAATGTACAAGACGATGATAGACTAAGCAACTTGCCAGATGATCTTATCATCATCACAGTCACAATTATCATAGCATCATCACAATCACAATCAATCATCAGTATCACTATACTTCCATTTCATCATCACTATCATATCATCATATCATATCACGATGAGCCATTGATGGATTCTAACGAGAGGATGAGTTGGCTGGGTTTGTTTGGGATGATTCGGATGTGAGTGGTGCTGGGAATATGAAGAACACGAGGAGTCGGAATGGTGGTGGGGACAATGGGAATATGGTTGGGGAGATCGAGAGTGGCGAGGAGAGTGGGGGCTCGTGAAGGTTTGGATTTCGATAATAGAATTTGGTTGCAATGGAGTATATTGCTCCACTGGTATGTCTTGTTTTTGTTTTCACACTTAGTTGTGTTTGGTAGAAGGAAATTAGATCAAAGGAATCAAAATGATATAATTTCCCTTGTTTGGTAGACTAGAAAACAGAAAAATTCAAATTCTTTGAAAATGACTTTGATTGAAGGAAACGAAGATCTTTAAAATTTCTCCGTGTCTTTTTTCCTTAAAAGGGCTAAAGTCAAAATTAAAAGAGGGGTATAAGAAGTAGATATCATGTGGCCTTTTGTCTTGTCGAGTGCTCGTTTTCTCATTGTAATTGTCCATTGTTTGAATCTTGTGGTCGTCATTTGAGGGCGGCTCGATTACTCATCTTGCTATCTTTATTTTTATTTGCTTATAAATGCTGTAATGTTTTCAATTTTTTTCAATTTTCAACTTCATGAAACTTATTTATTTAAATCAAATTTTAACCATCAATTGATTTGCATACAGTTGGTTAAACACATCCTAATTGCTTTATATGTTGCTATGTTTGATATGTTCTTCTTGGTGTATAACGGTTTATGTAAATTTCCGTCAAGTAAGATATGATATGCTCATTGGTTCTTTGCTTATTAAGAAATCCGTGTTAAAACAATAACTTATGTAATTGATAAATTATAATCATGGTTACTCTTTGCTATACATGTAATATGTTTGATGGTTTGTCTTGGTGTTGTGTTGACAGATTACACATTGTAATTTATGCCTGGCTTTTTTCTTTTGCTTTTCTTGCCAAACAATATAAATGATTTTGAGACGCACTTTCTCCGAAAACGAGATCAAATTTAAAAGGCGTTGACATACGTCACGTCTTTTGGCCTGCAAAATTCAAATGCAATCATTTAGGTTATTTACAATTTAAACAAAGAGATGTGTCAATTTATGAAAAATGTGTTTGACCCATAATTTATCATTTAAAATTTTCTTAAAAGCATCTCTAAATTAAAACAATGGGTCAACGTATTTTACATGATGAGTAAGGATCAAATAAGAAAACTTATAATGAGAATGATAAAAAGAAACCACAACCCCACATTTTCACATGCACCTACAAAAATGTATGCATGTCTCCTTAAAATTCTCCTTCCTATTTAAAATGTGTGGCTAGAAATCCTTCTTATTCTTCTGATTATACTTTTTCTTCTCACTTGATCTCTTCCCTTACATGATAATTATATGTGCTATGTTTTTAAATAAGTATTTTCAACACATGTTTTTAGAATTATTATTTCATGATTTATATGTTCTTCAATAGGTCTTTTATTATTTCTCAGAGTTTCAGATTCATTTATAGTTGACCATTCATTATATATTAGAAATTACCCATCTGAAAAAAGTACAAACCTCCAATTCAAGTAATGGTATCATTCTCATTTAACTTAAAACACATTGCCCGAATCTCCTACTCTACTCCAGTAAGCGAAGAGAACACACGGATGTGTCCAAGCTTGTTCTGAAATAAAAAAAACCATTAGTTGCTTTCTTTAAAGTGTGTTAGGAATGTGATTTACCATAAATTCGTTGGCCAAATCTCGACGATACGTTTCTTTTCGAATGAGGTCGTCTCGTTGTACAACAAGCATCGCAGTTCCGTTTTGGGCCTGAATTGAATATGTATTATAATACATGTTGCAACGCAAAATATGATTATTGAATGAATAAAGTTAGCGTAACTAACCCACAAAATATCACATTGCACCCCAAGAAGCTTATATTTTTCTTGTAGGTTCCGTAACAGGCGAATGAGGGGGTGAACAATTCTATCGAAACACAAATAAAAAGATCTAAAACAATTTATAGATCAATTACATGCAGGACTATATGAAAGTATTAAGACCAAGATAAAGCTTGGAACATCCATAAATATCCCTCTTAAACTCTATAATTACAATATATCTAATCCGACTACAAAGGCTATACATAAATGGGGTTCTTATTCTTTTAAAACTAAATTAATATTTAGCATTACATTAAAAAGTCATAAGTAAAGAAACTGAACAAGTTACCTCTCAACAGTAGTCGCTTCTTCTTCACCGTATCCTTCAAGCTTTTCTTGCCTTTTCTTCACGGCCTAACAAGGCTAGTAATTCGTGACTGCTTGACAAGGTTTCATTATATTTTTTTGAAGGCGGTTCTGTTTCTCTTCGAACGTTTTTTCACGCTTATTAATGTTGTATAAAGCGACCATGAAATCTTGACGACATTTTTTTAATCGGTCCGCGAGACGCAGCATATCAACCTACGGGATACCAAATTAATCAAATTCTTAGATTTGGACGTTTAACGGTTGCAAGATTAATTTGTTGTTTGTTTATATATGATTATACATGTGACAAACAACAATGAATTTGGTTAAAATTGACATAAGATAAAGCATGTTTTAATATTGAAATAGAAAGAGTGACTGATATACTGATACATCATCAATAACGTGAGGAGGAGGAGATGATGATTCATGTTCATCATCAAGAGCCAAAAAATCAAAATCTCTAATCGTTAGTTTCCCTCTTCAGTATTTACATTGGCTGTTTCTCGAACAGCTCGTGCAGACCCATTCTCTAAGACTGATTTTGAAAGCTTCTCTTCGGACAAAGCCTTGATGTGAAAGCTTTTTGAGCACATTGGGCATCTATAACATTCATTTTTTGGCTTTTGGTTCTGGGAGGCATAACAATAGACTGATGTTTTTGTTTTGGGAGGAGAGTTGATAGCTACTTTGGAGCGAGTACGGTAAGAGCATGGTGCTGGGCGCATCTATGAAAAAGATTGAAATTGAATGTGAGATGTAAGAATGTAACATAATAATAATTAAAAAAAAATTATAATAAAAATTTATAATAATAAAAAAGTGAAAAACGCATCAAACCAGAAGGACCAAAAATGTACTTTTAAATATATCACGTGCCCGATGTCTCGAGCCATGGAGAACTTTCGGATCCACTTCAGCAATTATTATTATTATGTTACATTCTTACATCTCACTTTCAATTTCCAATCTTTTCATAGATGCGTCCAGCACCATGCTTTTAACGTACTCGCTTCAAAGTAGTTATCGACTCTCCTCCCGAAACAGAAACAAAACAACAGTCTGTTGTCATGCCTCCCAAAGCCAAAAGCCAAAAAATGAATGTTATAGATGCCCAATGTGTTCTAAAAGCTTTCACATCAAGGCTTTGTTCGAAGAGGAGCTTTCAAAAACCAGTCCTAAAGAATTTTGCTCGAGCTGTTCGAGAAAGCGCCAATGTAAAGACTGCATGAGGAAACTAACGATTAGAGATTTTGATTTTTTGCTCTTTATAATGAACTTGAATCATCATGACCTCTTCTTCTCACGTTATTGATGATGTATCGGTATATCTCACTCACTCTTTCTATTTCTATATTAAAACATGCTTTAACTTAAGCCAATTTTAACCAAATTCATTGTTGTTTGTCACATGTATAATCATATATAAACAAACAACTAATCTTGCTACTATTAAACGTCCAAATCTAAGTATTTGATTAATGTGGTATCTTATAGGTTGATATGTTGCGTCTCGCGGACCAATTAAAAGAATGTTGTCAAGATTTCATGGTCGCTTTATACAACATTGATAAGCGTGAAAAAAACGTTCAAAGAGAAACATAGTCACCTTAAACAAAATATAATGAAACCTTGTTAAGCATTCACGAATTACTAGCCTTGTTAGGCCGTGAAGAAGAGGCGAGTAAAGCTTGAAGGATAACGTGAAGAAGAAGCAGCGTGAGGTAACTTGTTTAGTTTCTTAATCACTTTTTATTGTAATGCTAAATATTAATTTAGTTTTAAAAGAATAAGAACCCCATTTATGTATAACCTTTGTAGTCTCGATATACTGTAATTATAGAGTTTAAAAGAGATATTTATGGATGTTTCAAACTTTGTCTTGGTCTTAATACTTTCATAGAGTCCGCATGTAATTGATCTATAAATTGTTTTAGATCTTTTTGTTTATGTTTCGATATAAGCTTCTTGGGGGCGTAATATGATATTTTCCGGGTTAGTTACGCTAACTTTATTTGTTCAATAATAATTTTTTGCGTTGTAACATGCATTATAATACATATTCACGCCGGAAACGGAACTGCGATGCTTGTTGTACAACGAGACGACCTCATTCGGAAAGAAACGTATCGTCGAGATTTTGCTAACGAATTTATGGTAAATCACATTCCTAACATACACCTTAAAGAAATCAACTAATGATTTTTATTTATTTCAGGACAAGCTTGGACACATCCGTGTGTTTTGCGGAGTACGTCCTCCGCTTACGGAGATTCGAGCAATGTGTTTAAGTTAAATGAAAATGATACCATTACTTTAATTGGAGGTTATACTCTTTTTGGATGAGTATTTTCTAATATATAATGAATGGGTCAACTATAAGTGAGTCTAAGACTGAGAAATAATAAGACACCTATTGAAGAACATATAAGTCATTCAATCATAATTCTAAAAACATGTATTGAAAATACCTATTTAAAAATATATATAATGTATCATGTAAAATACCCATAATTTTGGTTGACTCATTGTTTTAATTTAGCGATGCTTTTAGGAAAATTTTAAATGATAAATTATGGGTTAAACACATTTTTCATAAGTTGGCACATTTCTTTTTTGTTTACATTGTAAAAAGAGAAATCTGCAAATATGCTCCCTGTGTCGCATTCATGCTCCTTGGCAGGGAGCACGAGTGCAATGGAAGTTTCAATTTCCATTGCATTCGTGCTCCCTGGCACGGAGCACGAGTGCAATGAAAGTTTCAAACTGGGGAGGCCACCTGCACTTTCGTGAAGTTGGGGAGTAAGTCTGCAATTTTTGCAAACCACAGGGAGCATATTTGCACTTTTCTCTATTAAAAAACTCAAATGATTGCCTTTGAATTTTGCGGGCCAAGGGACACGATGTATGCTAACGCCTTTTAAATTTGATCTTGTTTTCGGGGAAGGTGCGTCTCAAAATCATTCACGATGTGTACCAACTGTATGCAAATCAATTGATGGTCAAATTTTGATTAAATAAATAGGTTAACTTATCAAATCTTCATTTCACATCAACTGAAGTGAAGAAATCTCAATTTAATTTTTTTTAATTTTCATGAAGTTGAAAATTTGAAAACATTACAGCTAAATGCTGATATAAGCAAATAAAGATAGCAAGATGAGTAATCGAGGGCCGCCGCCCTCAAATGACGACCTGGTATCTACTTCTTATACCCCTCTTTTAATTTTGACTTCAGCCCTTTTGAGAAAAAAAGACACGGAGAAATTGTAAAGATCTCCGTTTCTTTACCAAATTGGGAAATCCATTTATAATCGAAGTCATTTCCGAAGAATTTGAATTTTTCCGTTTTCTCTAGTCTACCAAACAAGGGAAATTATATCATTTTGATTTCTTTGTTCTAGTTTCCTTCTACCAAACACACCTTAGGTGTGAAAACAAAAACGAGACATACCAAAAAATGGTGGAGCAATATACTCCATTGCAGCCGGACTTCCGTTGTTGGAATTCATCACCCGCTCTTCTCGCCACTCTCGATCTCCCCAACTATATTCCCCCTGTCCCCACCACCACCATTCGGACTCTCAGTCTTCTTCCTATTCCCAACACCACTCCCATCCGAATCATCTCAAACAAACCCAACCAACTCATCCTTACAATATCGTTAAAATCCATCAATGGCTCGTCATGATATGATATGATAGTGATGATGAAATTGAAGTGATAAAGTGATTGATTTATGATAGTGATTGCGATGATTGATTGATTGTGATGATGAAATCGAAGTGATACTGATGATTGATTGTGATTGATGATTCATAATTGTGATGATGATCCTAATCAAACCCCAATTATATAACCAAAGGCTTGTGCATAAATGGTACCCGATGTTGTGTGAAAAACTCCTCAACCAAAAGCTTGTGGGTTGAAGTCTGCCGTAGTGAGATAGTTACTTGCTCTTAAATGAATAAATTAAAACCCGGTTATAAAAACGCATAAACCTAAACTTATCCAAACACATCAATGGGCTTGTTTTGGCTATACAAGCTAATAAACCCCATAAAAAAGCTAAAAACTAACACCCGATAAACTAATAGGCCGAAAAAAGTGGCTTATGAGCTTATCAAATTTCTGCCGATAAGCTCATAAAAGAAGCTAATCATGTGACAAATATCATTTGTACATGTTTAGTATGTCCTATGAGCTAATTGTGGCTTGCATATTGTTTGCAGCTTGTGAGCCACATAAGAAGGTCGTATGCTAGTTGTGTAGCAAATAAAGATTAGATATAATTGGGGGAGACATTTGTACATGTTTAGTATGTCCTATGCGCTAATTGTGGCTTGCATATTGTCAACTTATATCATTTGTACATGTTTAGTATGTCCTATGCGCTAATTGTGGCTTGCATATTGTTTGCAGCTTGCGGAGCCACATAAGGAGGTCGTATGCTAGTTGTGTAGCAAATAAAGATTAGATATAATTGGGGGAGAATGGAATCTGGTTGTGGTGAAATGAGAATGAATGTACAAGGTGAATTGAGGATCTTATTCATAAAATCCTCTCTTGTTGGTACACAACTTGCTGTCCAAACAAGTGCTGTGTCATCTAGATGGAGGTATCTTTGGACTACGTTGCCGTGTCTTAATTTCTCAAGCGAGGATTTCAAAACGCTGCCCAAGTTTTCCAACTTTGTTACTCATGTATTATCTGTTGAGTTGTGTTGTGTTGTGAAGACTGATATAGGCCTCGATGTGTGTGGCGCAGGTGGCGCAACCCCAAGTTAATCTCACGCTTGTAAATGGAACCTTTTTCGATTGTCAAGGATTGCATCCTCGACTTACTAATCTCACGCTTGTAAATGGAACCTTTTTCGAAAATGTTATAAATGTGGTTGCGCCTCAACTAAAGGATCTTACTGTTAGAGATTGGCAAGGATTTCATTTGATTTCTACACCTGAGCTTGTGTCCCTGCGCTTTGAAGGTCTGCAATCTAAATGGTTCAAGTTTTTTTCATATGAGTTATGTTCTTTGGAAGATGTGGATCTATGTATTACCAAAGGTTGGTCATATGAGCCAAACGAGCGAGGCGCTCATACAATTTTTGATCTACTTCAACAGCGCCATAGTGTCAAATATCTTACGCTTAACTTGGAAATTTTTGAGGTAAGTTGGTATCGGAATCAGTCTTTATAGTGTGAGGTATGTGGTTGCCATAGCAGTGATATTAAGGATTCATCTTAACTTATAATTCCTAATTTCAGCATTAAAAGTGAAATTGGTTTTTTTCGTTTTCAAGCTATGTAGAACACCGGACATTCTTTTGTGTAATAGTGTGGTACTCAACGTTATTTATTACTTCCATTGGTCATTTTTCATGGAAGTACCAAGACGTTATTGTCCTGTATCTTATATAATTTTATTCTGTTATTTCTTTTGCAGCTTCTTTCTCCACTAATGGAACTAATCGCATATCAACCTTCTCCGTTTGTTAACTTGGAAATTTTTGAGGTAAGTTGGTATCGGAATCAGTCTTTTGTCTTTATAGTGTGAGGTATGTGGTTGCCATAGCAGTGATATTAAGGATTCATCTTAACTTATAATTCCTAATTTGAGTATTATAAGTGAAATTGCTTTTTTTCGTTTTCAAGCTATGTAGAACACCGGACATTATTCTTTTGTGTAATAGTGTGGTACTCAACGTTATTTGATACTTCCATTGGTCATTTTTCATGGAAGTACCAAGACGTTATTGTCCTGTATCTTATATAATTTTATTCTGTTATTTCTTTTGCAGCTTCTTTCTCCACTAATGGAACTAATCGCATATCAACCTTCTCCGTTTGTTAACTTGAAGAGTTTAAAGGTTTATCCGGAAGTTTATTATGTAAAAGAGCGACAAACTATACCTGCTGAAGTAAAAAAGTATTTGCTAGATGGTTCTCCAAGTGCCACCTTCACCGAGGTCTCATACGAGGTATTACGCCATGACAATATGGACACTTACTGACCATGCAGTGTGCTTTTTTGTTTGAACTTTGAAGCTTGCATTGACTTCTTCACGTTAATGATGAGAGATTTTAAACTGCTTAGACAAAATTGTATTTTAGCTCTTAAATTTAACTCAAACACATGTTCGTTTTCTGGTCACACAGACATCACACCTCTGTTTGTTTTCTCGTGTACTTTAACTTCATGTTTTTATGCAGATTATCTTAGAGTGAAAATTTCTCTGTTCCTTTTCTTTTATATAATTAAAAAGAATAAGTAAGATGTAAATTGTGAGCGAAGAAACTTGCGTGTCTGGAGCAATTGGTTAAGCCTTTCCTGAAAGTAATGCATTACATTAGTCAATTGATTTTCATCTCATTAAGCTTGCTTTGGATCATACTTCCGCTATGTGCTAAACTGAACTGTCAGTGTTAACTACTCAGTAGGCTAGCTTAGTAAGGCCCATGACTTTACATGTCCCTCTAAGAAACTAATAAAGGGAATATTAAATTGGGAATTTCTGATAGTAACTCAAGAATAGTTGCATGTTTCTTTTAAACACTATGTGTTTCATTCAGGAGATGAAAGCATTGAAGAATGCCGAATCAGCACTAAACTGTATGACAGAACTGGGGGAGATGCTAGAGCATGAGAAAGCAAATATCAAGACTAATATAGGTCATTTGGATCGCGTTATGGCGCCAATGGAATGCCACAAGCGAAATATGCATTTCAAAGTTGTGGCGCATCAGATTGAAACATCTTTT